>QEPC01006549.1:8167881-8184447 GCA_003113815.1 Sphenodon punctatus | reverse complement strand
GGGGACGGGCCGTCGGGAGCATATTACACCTGTGCTCCGAGCTCTGCACTGGTTGCCGATAGCGTGCCGAGCCAGGTTCAAGGTTTTGGTGTTGATCTATAAAGCCCTACACGGTCTGGGCCCCTCATACCTCAGGGACCGCCTCGCTCTCCGTGCCCCAGAGTGGCTCCTTCGATGTGCCGGGGGTGCCTTCTTGGAGGTCCCCCATGTAAAGCGGGGGGCCACAATGGAGAGGGCGTTCTCAGTGGCCGCGCCGCACCTTTGGAACTCCCTTCCGGAGGAAGCTCGCCTGGCCCCAAGCCTGTTAACATTCCGGCGAAGTTGTAAAACCTGGCTGTTTGCCCAGGCCTTTGGGGAGAGGGAGGGTGAGGGGGTTTTAACTCCCCCACCTGATTTGTGATATAGTATTTATGATACTTAGCCCTGTTTTAGTATTTGAATGTTGTTATGAAATGTTTTAAATTGTTTTTATTGTATTTTATTTGTTGGAAGCCGCCCCGGGCTGCTTTACAAGAGGGGCGGGGTATAAATTTATTTAAATAAATAAATAAATAAAATACCCTGCCCTATCCCAAAATTGACTCAAGGTGGCTTACAATAATTGAAAAACAATATTACACAAAATACATATAAATCCCCCCCCCGCCCCCTTCCTATCCCACTTCGTTGCCTCTTACACAGAGGAGTTCCCGATCCCCAGGCCATCCCCCATCTCTCACCTGGGAGAGCACCTCCCCCCAATAACTCCATATGCCCCCCCCACCCTCACAGAGGAGTTGTGACTGTATCCAACACCCACCCCCACACCCCAAACAGTTCTTGCCCCAAATCCCCAGACAATCTAAAGCATTAATAAAATCCCTTTCTATTTTCTCCAATTCCACCACAATCAAACCCCATCTCTGCCAAAAGGCCAGGGACCCATCTGTCCGGTGGACCTGTGCCCTGGGCTCTCTTCCCTTCGACTCATTATTTTTTTTATATATATAGTGCTTGGGGATGGGGACTGGATACATGAGCCAGATCCAGGAACTGGAAAGCAGCTTAAAAAAATTCTTTAAACCCGCCCCCCCAAACCAGCCACTAGATGGATTTGGCCCATGGGTCAGAGTTTCCTCACACCTGCTCTACTGGGCGCTCTGCTGGCCGTGTTAAACGCATAGGGCAGTGTGAAAGAGAAACCAGATTGCGTCCTGCTGGCTCAACATTAATCACCGAAGGAAATCCTACGGAGAGGGGGAAATGCCACACAAGTCATGCTGTGATCCCCGTGCACCCTAACTCCACAGAGTAGGATTGAAGGGACCATCCATGAAACCAAGGGCACTGCCAGTTGCTGTTCCCTTTCCCTTGGTTACGGACCACGGTTGGCTCTGCTTGCTCGTGTTATCAGAATCGGGCAGCATTATAACTGCCCAGCATTTCAGTTAGTTGAACATAGCTTGCCTGATGGTTCTGGATTTCTCTTCCTATTGATAGGACACAAGAAGGTCATTTCCAGTGTAGCCAACTGAATGCTGTTTGCATTTGATACTCCATTGGGCTGCTTAAATGATTGGGGTGTTTTAGCAATAGCTTGTTGGGCCAAGTTATATCTATATTTGGATGGTAAGGGTGGGGTATCTTTGTCTGGGATTTTATGTCTCCATAACATCCCTTCCCCCCTCTTTTTTGGGGGGGGATGTTTTCTCCTATGTTCCCTCAGTCCCCGCTTTTATACTGTTCTATGCTTAAATTATTATATATTTTATATTTTGATATATTGTAAGTCACGCTGAGCTGCCTAGGCAGAAGGGGCGGGATATCAAATATTTTAATTAATAAATATTTCTGCAAAGACCCACTGACCTCAAGAAAAAGTGAATCTACAGCCAACTTCAGTAGAACATGAAATTCCATTCTGTTTAGAAACTTTCAGAGTAAGAATGTTGTTCTCTTAAGACGGATAGACCAAGTTGTTTGATCTTTTACTGGAACAACGGTTGGTGGCAATTAACCAAGCTTTCGGGCCACACGGATGTGACGTATTTCCACCAACAACAGTTGGTCCAATAAAAGAGATCATTTGAACCACTTTGTGTGTCCGTCATTTTGGACCAACACGGCAACCGCACTTTCTCTCTGGATCTTAAAATGGATGAGACTGTTACCAACCGGTATGGGGAAAAGTGTAGCCTCTGAGCTGTCTTGGTGAGTGTATGCCTGGAAAGATTAGGGGGGAGGTTGGAAGCATTGTTGGCCTCCATTTGTGGGGAAGGTTGCAGAGGACGGCATTACTGGACTATGGACCATGGGGAAGTTGGACTAGATGTGGGCACAACGCCCCGTGCCCCATATCTGTGCACCCTATGTGTCTTCCTGTGTCCTGCTGGGTTTCC
The DNA here is from genome assembly GCA_003113815.1 of Sphenodon punctatus. Taxonomy (NCBI): domain Eukaryota; kingdom Metazoa; phylum Chordata; class Lepidosauria; order Sphenodontia; family Sphenodontidae; genus Sphenodon; species Sphenodon punctatus. Next base: position 8,182,069 of record QEPC01006549.1, on the reverse strand, counting down.
AACCCAATACAATGCCCTCGCATAGCTGTGTGCTTGTGTATGTGCGCACACCCTGTTTTCCCTTGTGTGTTTTGTGCCTGTCCTGTGCACCTGTTCTCACGCTTCCCTGTCTGCACCTTCAGCTGTGGAGCCCTGTGTGTTTGTGCATTTTGTACATCACTGTGTCTGTGTTGTCCCATGTTTCTGGTGTATGCTTGCATGTTCAATAGTATTTGTGTGTGTGGTGGAGTTGAGGGGACAGGACTCAGTAAGGAGCAACAGTCAGAAAAGTTTGAGAATCACTGCACTAGGGTATGACTGCTAGGTTTGTTCTGAAATTGAACTGTGTTGAACTGAAATTTTGATAAAGACTGCAGTTTTGAATACAAAAAAATTGATTTCCAGGTTTGACCAGCTCTGCCCTCGTAATTTCCCGCATGGAACTATTGCTTAAGACATTGTGTATCTGCTTGGAGGCGCTATATCGCTTACTGATGTTGCTCCATTTTTGAAGGCAAACTCATTAATCGTCTTCTCCCGAAGGATTCATTCATCCTTTCCTCATTGCTTCGGTTGTGTGAATGACTAGGAGCACAATTGCTTAGCAAGCTGAAGAATAATCCATTTACATGAAAGATACTATTAAACGTGAACTGAACTATGTCCCCTTCTGTAGGAGTTCTATTACACCAGGGATGGCCAGACTTCTAGTACATGTGATCTACCTCATCCAGTCGTCAGTTTCCGATGATTCACCAGGACCTCTCCACTGGCTGTGGTGCTTCAGGCCTGGACCCCTCCTGGTGACAGAAAGTGGATCCCAGCTCTAGGGCACCTCAGCAAATGGTCTTGGGAGTTTAAGAGGAACATTCCCCTTGGAAAGAGCTTTCCCTTGAAGCACTAGAGGAGCTCTTCTAGTCTCTCTCCAGAGAGACTCCCTGGTGTGCTGGTTCTTCTCTCCTCCCCAGAAGCAATTTCTGAGGGGATGCCCTTCCAGCACACACCTTGATTTACCAGATACTAGCTTGTGATCTACCTCTTGGGTTACCCCCCTTTGTTTCACAATATTCACTGTTTTCTTTAAGCAAACTGCATGATCTTTCTTCATTCTGGAAAGCCGCAACCTTGCTGAGCATGATTTTTTTGTTTTGTGTTTAGACTTTTCTCTTCACCGAAGTTGGACTCCTTTTTGGTAAACAAGTTAAAGACACTAGGTTATTTCGATAAGTACAGTTATTTTGGGGGGATGACCATAAATGTTGCTTGAGAGAATGTAGGAAGAGAAGGCCAGATACCTCTTTCATTTGAGAGTTTGACCCTAATGGAATTGCATCTGATATCTTAACTCCTTTACCAATATGACCTTAAGTTTTACTTGTTTTTTCTCGTTGCTTTCAGGAGAATTCTTCCTTTGCTATGATCCTCGGAAAGATTACTGGGGTTTTTTGACCCCCATGACTGTGCCTAGGATCCAAGGGTTGGCAGCTATATACAATGACTCCATCTACTACATTGCTGGAACCTGTGGAAATCATCAGCGTATGTTTACCGTAGAGGCCTATGATGTCGAGTTAAATAAGTGGACTCGCAAGAAAGACTTCCCGTGCGATCAGTCCATTAACCCCTACATCAAACTTGTACTCCTTCAAAACAAACTACATCTGTTCGTTAGAGCCACTCAAGTCACCGTTGAAGAACACGTTTTCAGAACCAGCAGGAAGAATTCCCTCTATCAGTACGACGAGGTTACTGACGAGTGGCAGAAAGTATACGAGACTCCGGATAGGCTTTGGGATCTCGGCCGGCATTTTGAATGTGCTGTTGCTAAATTATATCCACAGTGTCTTCAGAAAGTTATCTGATTCCCATCTGTAATGAGCCTTAGTGACTTCACTGGTATTAGATGGCTAGAAAAAAGACGTCTTAAAAGAAAAACAAACTCGATTCTGTCAGTATTTAATGTAAGCTGAAACAGACATGTTTTTGTGTGTGTGTGCGCGCGTGCGTGTGGGAATGGGTGCTCTTTAAAGGTTGCAGTGGGGTGAAGAAAACTTACTAGCTTAGTTTCATACTTGATATTTTCCGGTGGAGTAAGACGGAGGTCACAAAGTGCAATTATCAGCATTTTTTCTGATACACCTTTAATCATGTCATTCTTGAGGGGTGTGTTTTGTGACAAAAGGAAGCTAAGTGGAGATGATTCTGGGGGGTAACTATGCACTACAGGGAAAGAAAATCTAGCATTAATAGTTAAGCGTGTCCAAGCTAGTTCAAAGTGATTTTTTTGTTTGTTTTAAAATACGGGTAAAATCTGAGGCAATATCACTAGTTCTTTAGATTGCTTGAAATTCTAGATCCTCATTCTTAATAATGATTCCTCTTTTTGTGTGTGAATACTGTTTTTTGAAGTCTGCTTAACTGTTTGCCGTGTCATCTGGACATTACAGTCACTTGGGGGAAATGTCCGAGTTGGTAGCAGAGGTTTTGCGGTATCCTTGCCTGAGAAAGGAAGTGATAAAGCCACAGAAACGAAGGCTGCTTTCTCCCATTACCTCGGCAGGGAGGAGAGGGTGGAACTCCTGTGAGGGCAGTCGCGGCTCTATTCTCATGAGAATGAGCACACGTAGGAACGATCTCTTCTGCTTCTCTCCCGCGAGAACATCCGCGATTGTAAGAACTACTTCGGGGGACCCGGACATTTGCAAATGTGTCTTCCCCCACCCCCAGGTAACGCGAGAAAGTGGTCTGAGACGTTGACAGTGAGGGTTTGTTCAAGCTAGTGGTATAATTAAGGTACAGTTATTTTTTTTGCCAATTAAATGTAGCGCTTGAAAAGCCGTTTAAATGCTTTGATCGTCCCATAAAGGGCTTCAACCTGATGGTGCTAGAACATTTTTAATACTTGTGAGTCTGAAATGAGCCAACCCTATACTGCTATTTAAGATGGTTTCTTAGTTTTTTGTGTGTTCTGTTGTCTTAGAGCTGTATCCTGCCACTGTATGTGCATGTTCTGGGGGTTTTGTTTTTAAAATATTTTTTTGCAGTGAGTTCTTACACAGAACGATGAGCGGCTCTAGCCTGATGTTGTTGAAGAGCTTGTTTTGCCTATTGGAAAATTAAGAGCTGACTGCAGTTCTTGCGTGTCCTCCAGTAATTCCAGAAACATGGCTTAACCTTTTGATTCCCCCCCCCCCGTTACTATAATGTGAAAAATTGCACTACTGAGCTGTCTTCATGATCCTGTTAGCAAAGCTGGTAGCCACTGGCTTAAAGAAATCTGAGATACAGAGAAAAGGGGACTATATATTACAACACTTTATGTATGACCATCTAACGTCTCTTTTTTAAGTAATTAAATAGGTGTCAAATTTAGCCTCTCCTTTTGGTAATTTAAAAGGTGGTGTTGGGGGGAGTTAATCCCAGATCTCCGATCAGCTGTACTTTGGAAGTTGTGATCTGTTAACTTTTTTGCTTCGGACAGGTTCTCTCTTATATAATTTGAGTTCTCAAAGCAGGCTAAATAAAACTGTTTCCATTTAAAGCGCTAATGGTACGCAGGGTAGCAAAGGGGGCTCCAAAAAGCCAAATGTTTAGCTCAAGGATAGTTTGCCACCTAACCTAACTCAGAGCATTGGTGTAGCGTTGGTTCACTATAAGCCCTCATCATCCCAAAATAGGATCGATCTTTTAAAAGACAAGCTTGCCTGGTTCTGTCGTAATTAAATCTTGCACACCATATTTTTAAAAAAAACAAACCCCCAAACTGTGAAGCTACATGAAACAAAAAGAAAGAAAGAAATTCCTCTTTTGCATTACATACCTCATCATCCTCCAGAGATTCACCAAACTTGCTTCTTTTAGGCTTGGGTGCTAGACAGTCAGTGTAACCGAAGTTAAGGCTGACGGCATTTACCCAGCTGCTAAGACTGCATTTTAAAGCAATGTTAGGGTGTGGTTTTGCTTTGCATCCGTTTTCTTCAGGATACTGTTGTTATCCATGACTAACAATAAGAACTTTTTCTAAAGTATGGCTATTTTCATGGATTTTCTCTTTTGTTTTGTAGTCCTCGGTTAGCTGTCTTTGCATTGCGCTATTGTAGGCCTCTAACTGCAAGCTTTTCTGAAGCACCCTCCCGTACAGTGTTGCATTAGTGTGTAAACAAAGTTTCTTTTGCAAAAAGTGTTGCGTACTTTTCTTTTTTTTTTTTAAGGAAAAAAAAAAAAGCTTGGTTGACTATTTACAAGGTTTCTTGCTGCTTTTTGACAATCTTCTATATTTATTTAGTAGAACAAATTTCAATATATTGAAAACATAAAATAGGTTATTTTGTTAGCGATTGACTGGTCATGTGATGTATAGGAGTACAATACGCTGTGGTTAATCCTGCAGTAGGTTTTGTTAATTTTATTTTATCTGCACTAAAGTACAAAGATCTCCATTTTTGTCTAAAGATTTGAGCTAAGGGTGTGACCTGAGAGCGTCGTCGTGCTTCAAAGCTAAATCCGAGCGCAAACGATGATTGGTGTGAGCAGTAATATTGCAGGGACTCCTTGCCACTTTTTAATCCCCATAAAAATAGATTTCAAGTGTAAGTCTTTCTTGCTTGAGAATTTGAGTGTAAAAGCAAGCTTGCACAAGGTGAGAATAATTTAAGACTGCACCAAAGGTACTGTGATTGTGCTGACCTACACACCAGGCTCTGTGTATTTTTTCTGCACATCGAACTTCTGTCCTCATTTAGCCCACCTTTCTTAAAAAGCAACACTGTATTAAATGATTAAATACTTAAAGCTTTTCCTGAAAACAATCTTACAAAAGTTTTGTTCTGGAGGAAATATCCCTGTTTTATTCCAAGTTTTGCTGTTGATTCAGTTGTTTAAAACAAAAAACTGGTCTTGGTGCATTTAGCCATTTGTAGTGCATGCAGTTTGCAAGAAGAAATCTAAGAGCTCCCTGTTTGTCAGGCTGCTTAGAAATGGCATCCAACATTCAGTGCTCAGGTATGTTAGTAAAAAGTACTGTAGTCCCATGAGGGCAAATGTGTGGATTTTTAAACATTTTGCCATAATTGCACAATTTTGCATTTGTACTTAATGTCATGTTAAGTTTCTTTATAATAAACCTATTGTTGAAATACAGTTGGCGTCAGTCGTTTTAATGATCAATATCTTCAGTAGAACTTGTTTGGAAGGAAGTTGCCATGTTGGTCCCCGATGTGAAAGCACTTCGAGATATGACGCAACGTAAGTTAGTCTGGTAGAAGGTGAGCATATACAAACCTGTCTTCATATGAGCTTGGGGGCTACTTTAAGTATAGCTTGCTGTTTGCTGAGCACAAAGGAAACAAACTTGTTTATTGAGTTGTGGTAAGCTATTTGAGCTAATGGCTTACAAGCTGGCCTGACCGGTCTCCTGGGATGATGTGCCCGTTGCGGACGAACCTGATCACCTAAGACAGGGGTAGGGGAGCTTTTCCCTCCCCGGGGTCACTTCGAAAATTAGTACAAGCTCCGAAGGCTGCTTGACGTTGGAATCGGGGTGTGTTCTGGAATAAGAGGGTCCTGATCCTGTATGCATGCCCTCATGTCTGCTCCTTTCCCCTGAGTTCAGATGTTCAGTGCTGGGTTCCAAGAATTGGAAAGGGGCCAAAATAAATACTAGTTGCGTGTTGTGTTAGCCCCTGGGCCTGCAGGTTCCTCACCTGTGGGCCAAGATGTGAGCCAGCCAGAACTTTTATTTTAGTTCTATAACACGCTCCGTTCACCATATTTGTACTCATCGCGGCTTCTGAATTCTCTACCTCGTTCACTTTTGTTCAGTACTTTTGGTGGCTTTCTTGTGCCTTATGTCACAAAGATGGACCAATTAAATTTACATTTAAAAAACACTGAATCATAACACCCAAGACACAAGGGATCTGAATAACAAAACAGACAATCAAGTGATCAAATTCAAAACCAATTTGCAATTGACCTCCAAATTCGCTTTGTAAGAATGAATCTTGAATAGGTCAAATTCAGCATTTCGGCTCTATCTAAAAATTCCATTTAATAAGGGCATTACTTGGAATTCTCTAAATCCAATTATTTTTAAGAGAGAGTGACCCTTGTTACTCTCTTGACCAGCTCTTCTACCCCATTCTCAGTGTGGTCATGTTTTTGGCTGTTATGCTTGGGAGACCCATCCATAGACCAGCACCTGGTTGTATTAGTCATTGGATTAAACACAAAAATGGAGGAGCTACTACTAATACTTTTTTAGCGCTACTAGGCATACACAGCCTAGGTTGTGACTGGACCAAGGTCACCCAGCGAATTCATGACTAGGACAGGATTTGAATCCTGGTTTCTCAGGACCAAGTCCAGTACCTTATCCACTACACGACACTGGCTCTAGCCTGAGAAGTTGCAACTTGCCCAAGATCACCCAGTGAGTTCATGGCTAGAGCGGGATTTGAACCCTGGCTTCCCAGGACCAAGTCCAACACCTTATCCACTACACCGCACTGGAGCTGAAATGGGTACCTGGAAAACAGATAAACCCATTGAATCGAAAGTACCAAAATTTAAAATGGCAGTTCAGGTAATAACCAATATCCATTTGTGTTCTGTTTTCAGCTTTTTTCATGTTTCCAATTTTGTTTATTTTGGTCATTTTGATTACACCATGTTGGCAATATGAAATGATGAGAAGGTGGGGTGAGAGAATGGAGGTACAATTGTACATAGGCACCCAAGCTTGGGGAGGAGTGGAAATCACAATAACTTTCTTTAATACATTAAAATATATAATAAAATAAGTTGCAAGTAACCTGCATAAGTAAACTGCCAGTATAATCTCTAGAAATTTGTTTCAAAATTTACTATGAGGATATGGGAGGTATAAACCTCCACCTGGCTACCAGGATGCACCATCGGACCCCAGACTTTTCTTGATGGGTCTGTGCATTGGACAAATAGCACAATTTTTTTGTTTAATAAATACAGGATCCTAGCTGGTTCAAGTTTGTAAGCCTTGCGAATCAAATAAGCTTTAAACCTGGCGTATTTGGATTAAGTAACAACATTTCTTGGCAACCAAAGACTGGCAGTGCAGAAGCTACTTAATTCTAAAAGTCTAAAGGAATTTCACCTTTTGCTACACCAGCGCGTTCATTTCTGAAGGGCTTAATCCAAGAGGAGAAGTGAACTTGGATGAACTCTAGTTTGAAAGTAATCGCAATTCCTTGAGAAGCAGAATTCAATCACTTACTTTCGTAAAGAGAACATGGAACGACGTGTGTGTGCGTGTGCGCACGTGTGTGTGTTGAACCGCCTTGAATTATTTCTTCCAACACAGGACGACCCTCTATGGATTAGTTCCCTATTCTATAATCAAAAAACCTCTCGTTTACAAGAAGACTTAAGACACTTGCAAATTCAATCATGCACTAAAAAACATGGAAATTGCAAGTGAAGGCTCCTACCTTAACTTCCATGCCATGTTAGCAATAAAGACATTGTACAGTCTCGCATATTGTGCTCACTTACAACTTAGGCTCCATGTTCCACGCACCATGGGGCGAGATCAGCCACCCTAAACAACACTACAGGATTAGCTAACTCTGTTGTTTAGCTGTCTCGGCGTCCCTGGCCCCCAAGCCAAGGCGCCTGTTGTGCGGGATCAGATCAGAATGACCTTCAACTTTCTCCGTTCCACAGGCCTTGTTCTCCTCCTTTCTCCACCAGATCAGCTCTAGACATGGCTAACTAGTCATTCACACTGCCCCCTGGGAGGTGCAATTCCCTCTCTTTCCCCAGCACTGATAGGCTCTAACAAGCAGTGTCTGCTGGGAGTTGTAGTCCCCAGTATTCAAGACTGTTTGCTTTTAAACTTGTTTTTATTGTGGGATTTTAACTGTATTATTGTTGTTTATTTTAATCTCCTTTAACATGTTGTTAGTCACCCCGAGATGCTTTTAGCAGGAGGGGGCGGCAGCATACAAATTTTATAATAATAATAATAATAATAATAATCAGTCTCTGCATTACACACACTGTTCACAAGCTCTTCACACTTAGAATGCTCTTCGTAGGCTAACACTGAATTTTCAAGATGTCATAACTTAAAAACGACTAACTGGATTTGCAAAAAGTAAACCAGAAGGCACCCCCGACAGGCTCTTTGAATTTTCTAAAAGGCTTACACCTCCAACTAACCAACCAACACAAAACCCCTTTACCCAGAATTTTTGTTTCTCCACAGTCTCTGGGGTTGGGCACGCGGCGGCGCGCACAGGGCTTGGGCTCGGCACCATAGCAACACTGTTCAACTCATGAAAAATAACAATAAATGGCAAAAAGAGCAGAAAAGCTGATAAGTTTCTGCGTTGTGCAAATGAAAGCAATGAACCTATTTCTGACTGAAACAGCATTCACTGTGCTTTGTCATTTCAGGCCTACTTTTGAACAATTCACTCATCAAATGTGCTAAATCCACGTTGTTCTGGAGTAGGTGGTGGAGCCCATACTGTGGAAAAGATATGGAGTACATACATCTAACGCTAATATGAAAAAGGCATTGAGAGGTACTTCTCATCATGGTCTGTGTTCTGACAGAACCAGGAGAGAGATCGGTTTGGAGGTGTAGTGAGAATGTTACCAAAGTGGAGTAATTGCATTCAGTTTCGATTCCTTTGCAATAGTTACTTGGGTTTCTTGATTTGCTTTGGTGCCCAGATATGGTGCCTAGTAAGATGGTCACCTACTCTCTTGAGCCATTACAAAATAAATGTTTACAAAGTCTTCTGGGAGCTCCCCTAGTAACATCCCCTGCAATACAGAGACTGGAGACGGGGGTGGAATCCTTGGTATCTAGGATAAATGGATACATACTGCAGTACTGGTTGAAAATCTTTCATTCACCGCTTCAGTCTCTCCCGAGACAGTATCTAGAGGAGAAAATGAAGGTGGGTTGCCGGCAAAAGGACTTACGGTGGCCAGGAGTTAAACAAAAAATTGGAAGTCGGGGTTTCTTTTTTTTTTTTTTTAAGGATGTATACCTTAAAGGAAGCTTCTAAACTTATTAAACGTAGAATCGATGATATCGAATACCCTAAAGGCCCAGGCTTCTAGCATTAGAGCTATAAATACTGGCTTCCCGATCGATCAGTTCCATCATATTAAGGATCGATCACAAATGTAACCCTTAGGAAGGCCTTTACCTCTTTAAGGCTTCAGGTAACGGCAACCAAAATTTGTTGTTTAGGTCGTTATTTAGGTTTGCCATATAAAGACCGCAAGTATATTTGTGGCTCGGAACAAGTAGAAGACTTGGTGCATTATCTTTTACTACGCCCTCGTGACCAATTATTTAAACTGACTAATGCCGGACCTGAGTGGTCTCCTCTCCAATTGTTGGTATTCTTTCTTTTTGATAAGAGAGCAGAGGTGACAAATGCTGTAGTTGTTTTTCGAGCAGCCCCATACCGATTGAGAATACAGCAGGTAAAACAGCAGGATGGTCCTGCCTCCTAAGGGGTTTCTATTAAAATTAAAGTATACGTTTTTTATTTTTGTCCATTTGGGCTTCATTTAGCATGTTTTTTTACTTAGGTTTGTTCAATGATTGTGTACTTCTGTCTATTTTGTGATATGTACAGTTGTCATGGCTATTGGCCAGTACAATTAAACATATTCATTCATACTTGGGGTTTCTCACGAAACATCTGAACGTGCCTTCAGAGGTTGTCTCTGGTTTGCGCCCCAGGCTTCACGAGTTTCAAAAATCACCTCTATTATCACAACGTTTAGGTGAGATTTTTCAAACTGGTTCTAAAAGGAACTTGAAAAGGCTGCTACTCTTGACCGTTTCTGTACTGCAAGGAGCTATTCCTCTTGGGGAGGATTTTCCTTCGCTTATCTCTGAGAAAGACGGGCTAGTGCAGTTTCTGCCTTGCCTGATTCGTGGACCCCAACACTCTGCTGCCATGGCTGGATTAGTACCTCCACAGGGAAGGCTTTTAAATTCCCTCTACCCCAATGGCTTTCCTTTCTACCATGAGTAGTTTGGAAACATTGGGTGTTAACAAACAAGATGTTGGCCCACGCTGGGTGGGTGTCCACCTGCCTGTTTGTTAGATGATTGCTCCCACTGGACGTGGAGCCCGTGCGCCCACATGACTGCGACCCGTCTGGTTGCATGCAGCATTGTGTGCATACAAGTCCACCAGCACCATAGAGTCGCGAGTGAAAAGCCTAGAGCGCTCTGACTGCTTCTTGCCCGTCTCTCTGCTCTCTCTGGCGCCTTAAAAGGTCAACGTGCACCAAAACTCAGAACGACAGCCGGGCAACTGTGGTAATGCACTTGAGGGGGGTGGCGACGGTGCTGTTTGAGGGAGGGGAAGCACCATTTATTTGCTATCTAATGATGTGATATTTTTCTTTACTGTTTTCACAGGTGGCCAGGGGGAGCGCTGGGGGGCAGCAGGATACTCCCTGGGTCACAGCAGACCTGGAAGCGAGCGGTGTGGGTCGGAAGGCACCATGATGGGACAGTGGGCTGCCGAGTGAGGGAAAGGCACGATGGCAGGGAAGGGATAGTCACCCTGGCAGGTGGTAATGATGGGAGGAGAACCGCATGCTTCGGATATTCTACCACCGCAACCGCCCCAATCCTAGTTTAGGCCAGTTTCTCATTCCCGTTTCCCTTTGGGTAGGAAGGTTGGCTGTTAGATCGGGCGGGGAAGGGCAAGCAAAGGCTGGACCACCAAGGTGGGAATGGGCTATTCTTAACGAATGGCTTTCCTTGTTGCCTTGCTACAGGACTGCCGTTGGAATGGGTGCAGACCAATCCCCCAGCAACAAGTGCCCAGGGTCACCAGGACGTGTGTTGTTCCGGGGTCTCGTCTCCTCATACCAAGGCCCGCTTGCTCTGTTCCATGCGGAGGGGATCAGACCTTGGCCAGACCATTCCAAGTTCAATAGATAGCTCTGCAAGATCAAAAGAGAACTGCCCCTGCCACCACCCAAGCAGCAGCAACCCTGCCAGGAAGGGGATTTTAAGAGGGGGTGGAGCCAGCGCTCCACCCCCCACCCACTCTGAAACCTTCTTTGGCAAGACCCTTTGGAAGTGCTAGGAAATTTTCAGAATGGGGAGGGTTGGCCTGCCAGTCCCGCTCCTTCCTTGGAAAGTTTCCTAATGGCACCTAGATCACTTGCAAAAGGTCCCCTCGAAGTCTGGGGCCTGATCTCAGCTGAGCCCCCTTGCTCCAGGGTTGCTATGCCCCTGCACCCACAGAAAGCCTTCTTCCCACTGAGACCTCCTGATCAAGCCAGAATCCATCTGTCTCGAGCGCCTAGTTAGTAAAACAGGAAACAAACGCATGCACTATGTTATGGGTTTGCTCTATTCGCATGGGCTGCCAAAAGATCTTGGTTCTCAATAACAGCCTTTGTTAGGGAAAGTGGATTTGTTTTTTGTTTTTTCCTGTGATTGTAAAAAGCTAAGCAGTCTAACCCCCAGGTATTGACCTTTTATAGGACACAGGTTGTCCTAAACCCAGGGGTTGCTGCCTGCTGCCCCTTTTATGGCTAAAGTGCGGGGGTGGATGGCAGGGAGGGCGGGTAAAGGTGCGGAAATGAATGCACGTTACGGGGGCTAAGGACGTCAACGCATGAGATCAGCCATGGAACGGCTTTTGTGTAGGATGGTGCGCACAGCTTTTTTTATTTTGGGTTTCTTTGAGGGGTTTTTTCCTTGCGTATGAGCAAACCCCCAAATGCCTGGTGCATGGTGAATGTTTATTGCGACAGCTTGTTGGGTGCAGCTATGTCGGGGCTGACACGTGTGTAGAATACATATGCAAACGAGTGGAATGCCCCAGCAGGGAGGGGGAAGAGGCATTCCCACCTAGCTATGTCCTGCTCAGTGCGGAAACGTCAGCTGCCGCCACCACTCTGAAATGCAGCTGCTCGGAATCGATAGGGGCTGCGCCCAAGCTGGGTCCTCATCCTCAACTGGCGGCTGCAGAGAACATCCGGGGGTGAGGAATGCCTCAAAAGAAGGGTGTTTATAAATGAGACAATGGGTGTCTTTAGACATAACGTCAACGGGCATCTGAATGAGTGTGTTAACCTTGATATAAACACCGGTTCAGCCCTGTGCTCACCATGTGGCGCGGCTTAGAGAGACAGCCCATCTTGGGCAAATCGGTGTTTTGCTCACCCCCCGATCTCAGCAGGCAAGCACTGCTGCTTTGTTTTCCGTGTTGCGCCTGCTAACACGCCACATGATATCATTAGACACAGCGCTGGCCACATGTTCAGCCAAAACATGCAAATTGTCTTTATGATGCAATGGTGTTCACATCACGTGTTCAACGGGTGGCCAAATTGGTGTTGGGATTGTTATGGCGCTTACACGCAACGGCCAAACATGTGCTTGGAGACTTTGACATCTGATCTTTGTTTTGTCTAAATATGCCCGATGGCCCACATTAGCTCACACCAAGTGCGTATCCGCCCACTCATTTATTAGGTGGTCACCAGACGTTTGCCCCCACCCACTCACATCCGAGTCCAGGGACATCGTGGGACCACCGAGTGGGCAGGTGGGGCCTGCACATTACCACATCCCATCAACTAGGTTATGTGCAGCCCCACACATACAGGTTCACCAGCACCACAGTCAGCAACCACTTCCTGTCCCTCTTGCTGACGCCCTAAAGGCCCAGAGCGAACCGAATTCAGACGTGTCATCCCAGTTTTCCCTGGTTTGCAGCATGTGCCCGACACACTCTCTTTCAAAGTTGTTGCCTTCGCCGGAGCAACTTTCACAGCCTTTCCATTGTCGTCGTGACCATGACTCAAAGCGACAGCCAGGCAACTACCAGCACAGCTACCTCTGGTGTTCCATCACAAGTCTCCTCCACCTGCCAGAATGACAGCCAGATGACTATGGTAAGTTAATGCACCAGGGGGGTGGGGAGGTTACACAGCTACATGATAAATGCTTCTGTTTGTTGCTATTTAATTATGTATTTTTTCTTTCTTTACTGTGTTCACCAGTGACCAGGAAAGCACTAGGGAGTAGAAGGAGGGGTGTGCATGTTTTCGTTATTACGATAACTAAAATTGTCATTTCGTTATCGTTATTGCAATAACAAAAACAAGAATAAATAATAATGAAAATAGAAACGAAAGCGACATTTTGTTTTTGAAATAAAGGGAAAACACAGAAAAACATATTTCCGGCTATACCTTTTTTGTTGTTCAATTGTGATGACATTTGGGTGGCTTGTTCTCTCAATGGAGGGCATTATGTGTACCAATTCTCAAAACGATTCAATACAGGGAACAGATTTTAGAAACACTTGAATGTTGTGATTTCAAGAAAAGCTACATACACATTCATGGCTACACCTTCTTTATCTTCCATCCAATTTGCATGAAACCTGTGAATGTCATGTCCCTCCACACGATTAACACACCTGCCAATTTTCAGAAAGATTGGATGAAGGGTCCTGATGGGATAAGACATTACCTTGAAAATACATTTCCAGCCGTAACATTTGTATATTCCATCCTGTTTACAAGATATTTGACAGGAATGTATCACACACCTTCCCTGTCCTTTCTGCCAAACTACAGGACAATTTGATAAAGGGACCCAATTTTATAAGTAATTGATGTTGTCCCTGTGAAGACCATTATTCAGATAAATAGCAGCACATGCAGTGCCAGTCAGAGGCAGGCACCTGGTATGGCAGTGGGAGGGAGGATGTGGAGCCCAAAAGACTGACAGACACATTCACTGGCCAATTACTACATGCTTCTAGCTTTACAGGACCAATCAGTAGTGGCTTTGAGGCAGGGATAGGGGGCAGCCCTGAAGCAGGCATAGAAGGGACATAACTGGGACTTTGGGGATAGCATCCCAACAATCAGGAGACATAGTTTACACATCCAGGCTGGCCAATTATCATCACAATCACATCCTGCAACACTGTGACAGAGGACATAAGAGAATCTCTATTGGCTCTTTCATAAACAGATGCTTCTGACTTCCCAGTAACAAGTGGGGGAGAGATGTTGGGATGGTCACAGCACAGAATGAGGATATTTGGTTGACATTTCTGCTGGCCAATTGGCATCACAAACTGATCTTATACCACAGTAACACGTAAGAGAATCCCTGGCATAGGCTCCTTCTCTGCATATGCTGTGCAGG
>QEPC01006549.1:8152656-8166771 GCA_003113815.1 Sphenodon punctatus | reverse complement strand
GCTCTGCTTATTACTTTTGGGGGGCCCGCTGCCCCTCTTCTTTTTACAATGTGTGTGTGTGGGAGGGTGTCCCGCTGTGCGCTCTGCTTTGCCATGTGTTTTCGTGGGTGGGTTTCCTGCTTTGCCATGTGTTTTTGAGGGTGGGTTGCCTGGTTTTTGTGTGTTTTCGTGGGTGGGTTTCCTGGTTTTTGTGTGTTAATGCAAATATGTAAATAAATGTTTTGTTTAAATTATAAAGATGTCATTACTGCTATTAAAGAACTCATTTTTAATTTTACTAGACTGGTTTTGTAACTTTATTGGGTCACAGAATTTTCCATTTTGGGTCGCAGAATTTTCTATTTTGGGTCGCAGAATTTCAGAATTTTTTTTGCAGAAGAATCGGGGCCCTGCTTATACCACCAGGACCCTTTATCCAATCCTTCTGAAAGTTGTCAGAGATAGTAAATATGGGAAGGGGTATAAACTTGCCAAGTTTCATGTATATTAAATGTGACACAAAGACGTTACACCTAAGAATATATATGAAGATTTTTGCAAAATAAATTGATTCAACTGCTTCTAAAATTGAATTCCCTTATCCAATCTTTTTGGAATTTGGTACACATAATGCCTCCCATTGGAGGTATAGTCACTCCAAGATTCAGCCAAATATAGTGAAAAACAAAAAGGTACAGCCGAAAATGGGTTTTCCATTGAAACCAATGGAAAACAAAAACGAAAGAGAAAATGAAAAATTGATTATGTTTTTTTTGGTTATGTATTTTTATTGTTTTCCTAGTACAATACATTGATAATCCAACATTTCTTTTCTATATTATATATAAACATTTTAACTTTCCTAGTTAGTGACTAAGTTAAACTTTTCTCAACTGTTAATCAGTCTAGGTATAACTTAACTCATGTAGGTCATCTCTATAGTTGTTGTTTTCATTCCCTGTTGTCTTCGTCTTTGGACTGGGTAAGCTATCTTTTTTGTTCATATATAAAAGTCAAACATATATGCTCTTTCGTCTTCTGTAAGAGGCTTATCTTGCATCTGTGTTAAGCATTGTCTCCATCTGCTCTGTAACTTGTCCATTTTGTCCTGCACTTTGGCTAGTAGCCTTTCCATTGAAAAAATAAACCAAAGTCTGTTTAACCATTCTCCCTCTTTTGTGTTTGTATCAGTTTTCCAATTTCGTGAGATCACATTTATGGCGGCCAAACAGAAGATAATACATTGGGGTTTTATTTTGTTGAGTATTGTTTGTTCAGGATATACCCCTAATAGTGCTGTTTCAGGTCTGAATGGAATTATAAATCCTGCCATTGCTTCCATGTACTTCCACACTGTCCTCCATAGTTCCTGCACCCTTTCACACTTCCACCAACAATGTAGTGGGGTACCCTCTTCCCCGCATCCTCTCCAGCATTTACCCTCTCTTTTTTTGATATGGCGTGAAGTAATACCTCAGGGTCAGCTTCACTTGGGTTTCCCTAGCTTCTAGGGAAGCTGCGCAGCTATTGTAGTGATCTATCAAGTCCTTCTCTTGTCTCTCGGTAAATTTCATCCCTAGTTCTTTTTCCCAGGCTCTTATGAAACCGTAGTCTTTTTTGTACCATATTACTTTTAGGGATCTCTATATTTGCCCCAATCTACCTCTATTGTTGTCCCTTTCGAACAACACTCTCTCGATGTTGGTTGGGGCCCTGCCGTACTCCTCCCTTGCTTCCTTTCATGAAAGGGCATTTCTTAATTGGGCAAATTGAAATGGGTCTATTTTTTCCTTTGTTATTTGTTCTAGTTTTTCTTTAGTAATCATCACCCCCTGATCGAACAGTTGTCCCACTCTCCTAAATTGCTTCTGGTGTAATTTTATTTGAAGGTTTCTTGCTATGTGTTGTTTCTCAAAAGTTATTAGGTTTATTGGGGAGTATGGCGATTTATCTTTTCTACTCTTTTCGGGTAATTCTGTCCACGTTTGATGTTTAATGTAGGCTTTGCGGCAGTTTTTTAGGTCCCCTTTTAAGGTGTGTACACGGTCTATATTTGAGAAAGTTTTGTGGGCTATGGAGTAGTGCGTATACTCCCTCTGGGTGTAATTTAGCCGCCTCCAGACATCTATTAAGTCATTATCTACAAGCCATTGCTCTACTTTGCCTTGCCATCCTTTTAAAGGCTTATTGTTCGAATGGTCCCTCCATGTTATTGGTGAGTTTAGATCCCCTTGTAGGACCAGCTTTCCGTTAAGTCTCCCTTTCACTTCCATCATAGTTCCACGCAGGAAGGACAGGATTTCTTCGTTAGGGGCGTATAGATTCACCAAAGAAACCCTTTCTCCCTTTAATGTGCCCAAGACCATCAGGAATCTTCCCTCTTTGTCCTTGTATACTTTCTCTAATTCAAAGTCAATACCTGCTTTGATGCCAATCATTACCCCTGCCTTTTTCTTTGGGGCGCACGAGGTGAATATGTGGCCAAATTTTTTGTTTTTAAATCTAAATATGTCTTTTTCTATTAAATGTGTCCCTTGGAGGAAGAAGACATCGCAGTCCACCTCCCAAATTAATTTCTTAACCCTTCTACGTTTTACTGGCTCATTCAAGCCTCTTACATTCCAGGTTCATGTTCTCAACTCATCCATTTTTTATTGTAGTTTTTTTTTTTTCCAATTTTGATTAAAAGCATTTTATAGTTTCTCATTGTTTGCTTTGTCGACCCAGACCTTTTTTGTGCTATAGAGTTACCTATACAACTCCCCAATCCCCTTCCCCCCCCCCCTTTCTCCCTCCCTCCCCCCCCCTACTCTTCTTTCCTCCTCCAACCGCGCAAGCTTCGTGGTTTCTCCTCCTTCCTCCTTTTTGGGGTCCGTCCCAGGACTTTTAGTTTTGTTTGGGGTTGCCCCCCCTTTCATTTGAGGGATTGTCATACCCTCTTGTTCACACTCCCATTCTTATGGTCTGATTTACCTTTACCCTCTAAACTTTTATATTTAAGAACTCTCTTCCTTTCCATCAGATATAATGCAAATGTTTCTCAGTTTGTTTTTTAGCTCTCTGTCCATTGCATTTCAACCTTTTAATTTTTTTTTCCTTGCTAAGATTTAGTACCTTGTTTCTTTAGGCTGAGTGATTGTCTTTTAGGAAAATCTCTAATTCCTCAGGATCTTTGAAAACTTTCCTTTTTCCTCTCCAATGTATACTCATTCATGCCCGGAACATCAGTTGTGGCTGTAGCTTCTTTTCATGTAGAATTGAGAAGAATTTCCCCCATTTTCTCCTTTTGAAGACTGTAGCTGCCGAGTAATCTAGAAAAATTCTGATTGTTTTTCCTTTAAATTCCAGGATCTGTTTACTTCTTGCTAGTCTCAATATTTTTTCTTTTACCTGGTACTCCAAGAATTTCACAATAATTGTACGTGGGTTTTCTCCTTCTCTTGGTGCTTGTCTAGCTGTTCTGTGCGCCCATTCCATTCTGGCCTGCTGAATGTCTGGGTCGCCAGGGAATAATTCGTTCAGTAGCTCTTTAATTAGTTGCCTGGGGTCCCCCTTCTCTGTTCCCTCAGATAGGCCAGTGAACCTTAAGTTCGCACGCCTGGACCGATTTTCCAGGTCCTCAGTTTTGTCCATCAGAAAGTCCACTTTCTCTTTTATTTTTCTCAGTTGATCTTCATTGTCTAGTGAGTGATCTTCTATACTAGTTATTCTTGATTCTGCTATTTCCACTCGCTTTGAGAAGCCCTCCAGCTTATTAATGTTGAGATCTGTTGCCACCTGTAATCTATTTATCTCTGCTGCCAGCTTTTCTCTTGCTTGTGCAGCAGCTCCTAGATCTTGCCTCAGGCCTCTTATTAATTCTGTTAGCTCCTGGCTGGCTGCTGCCTCTCTCTCCCCCTCCATTGCGTCCGCCATTTTCATTGCGTCCGCCATTTTTTTTAGCGCTCCGGAGGTTTCCCGCTGCTGGGCCCCGTTTTTTTCTCGGGTGCAGAAGCGCTCAACGTTTTGCTGGCTGCTGGGCTTTTTTTTGCTCCTGGTTGCTCCCAGCATTTACTTGCTTTATTTTTATCGCTGCGGCACTCGCCTGTGCTATGAGCGGGAGTATTTATCGGGCCTGGGAGGAGAGCCCCGCTTCACCACGACCGCTTATGGTGCACGCATGCTCAGTCCGAAAAATTGATATTTATGAAAATGACTGATTTAAATAACGACAACAAAAAACAAAACCGACATGGGCCCCTGGTGCACACCTCTAGTAGTAAGATACTTCCCGGGACATAGCAGCACCAGACATGGGCGATGGGAGAGTCGCCATGGTGGGACGGCGAGCTGGGGTGGAAGGAGGCACCATCGCAGGCGGTGGGGTACTCATTCCTGCTCCTCTTTGGGTAGGAAGAGTGGCCATTAGATTGGAGACAAGGTGCCGCAGTTCAACATCTCCAAGCTGCCTCGAACACCCTATTGCGAGCCCATAACCGCCACAAGCTGCAGTGCCTTCCCCTTCTTATTGGGCCACCCATCATTGCTGCCCAGCTCCCACGAGGGCAGGGGGGACATGCAGTATGGCATAGCAATAAGCCACTTTGAGGTTTGGAATGGGGAGGGTGGCGGGTCCCCTGAGAAGGTGGGGATGGAGAGTCCTCTGGCCCTGAGCTTGCACATGAGGGTGGGGGGCGGGGATATGAGGAGGCTGTGGAGAATGACAGCAAGGGAAAGTGATAAGCTGCTTTGGGAGCTGGGGATTGGAAGCCCGCAGCTCACCTGTGAATTTCTACAGGAGATGCACAGGGAAAGGAAAGGGTGGATAGAGACATCCATAATTCAGCTGCTTTCAGAGGCTACAAGAGAGGGGGTGGGAGCTTGCGCAATCACCGCCGCAACTCTCTAGTTTCAAGGATTAGCGCCCGTTAGAATGCACACATCCCCTTTTAACGTGCAAGAGCACCCGCGCATGAACAGCTCCCCAAATGTAGCCTCTACAACAGCAGGTGTTCTTGTGCACTAGAAGGAGATTTGTGCATTCTGACGGGCTCTGATCCTCACAATTAGAGAGCCGTGGTGGTGACTGTGAAGGTTCCTGCCCCTCTCCTGTAGCATCTGCAAGTAGCCTTAGAGACAGGCCCCTTCCCAGAGGGGCTTAGGATCTAGGTAAAATGGGAGAACCTTCTTTAGGACCCTGAAAGGTTTAGACCCTGACTATATTCGAGACCTGCTCCTGGAACCACTTGGGAACTCCCCCCCGCTATTTGGGCATCCCGTCGTTGCGTCTGAAGCCATCAGGTGATCTGACGTTTGCTGGGGCGGGCCCCTCAGTGTTGGACTCACTCCCCCCCCCCCCCCCCGGATGATCATCTTGATTCCTCCTTCCAGACCTTTAAAAAGCACCTTAAAACATATTTATTCTCTAGGTGCTTTGAGGATCCACTGATTCCCTCAATGTACTTTGTTCTCTCTTTTTTCCTGCCCCATTTTTAATAATTATTTTTATGGTGTTTAACTTTTTGTGAAGCCCTCTAAGTAAGTCATGGAGATGCTATATAAATATTATTATTATTATTATTATTTATTTTTATTACTAAATTGCCCAGGAGCCATTTTGTGAATGTTCATGGTTGTCCAGTCGGGATCTTTTCAGAATGGAAATCCGGTCTTTTCAGAATGGAAATCCGGTCAAAATATTAGACAACAGCTCAGTTTGTGTGGAAATGTCCTCAAAAACAGAATCGTTGTTTCAGTTCAGCCCTATTGCCATTGCCATGGTAATAAGGAGGAAGAACAGACCTGGAACTTTTTCCCGAGCTCAGGGGGAAGGTTCTGGTTCGTTCACCTTCCCTGGTACCTAGGCAGTAGCAGCAGAACTGTGGCAGAGGGAAGACTCAACCCATGGTTTCGTTCACAGCCATGGTCTCCAATCTCCCAGTTTCCCCTCTTCCATGTAGTTGTTCTCACATGACAGATACATGGTGGAAGGGATGAACACTTATCAGCTCCTGGTGGCTTATGCCATGGGTGGCCAGTGCAGAGCTGCCTCATGTTATATGTTGTTACCTGCCCTAAGACTTCAGGATAGTGTGGGAGACGGATCTAAATAAGTCAACATCCATAGTCATAAAATCAAGAAGCATACTAGGGATGAGTGAACAGAACGTGGTTCGGATGTTCGGTCGTTCAGTTCGAAACCCGAGTTTGGGTTCGGTTGTTCGGTTCGGCGGAGTTCGGTTCGGCCGAACTTGGCTGAACACTCGAAACTAACGCTATCGATACTGATACCGAATTCGAAGATTTTTTTCTGGTATCAGTATCATTTGACCCTGAAACCACCCCTGATCTCCACCCCTGGTGCCAGGAAGTCTGCCCTTCAGTTGCCTCCCCCTTCCAGTCACGTTTTTCCCACCCGAAGTCACGTTTTCCCACCCCCGAACTCAACCGAACTTTTCCGAACTGTTCAGAATTTCAGACGTTCGGTTCGGACATCCGAATAGACTGAGTTCGGGCTGAACTCAGAACATGCGAACTGCGTTCGCCCATCCCTAAAGCATAGAGTCTTCGAGTTGGAAGGGGAACTCAAAGGGTCATCTAGTCCATCCTCTCTTGGATGCAGGATGACGACAGCTACAACATCCCTAGCAGATGGCCGTCCAGCCTCCTTTCAGCAACGGAGAGCCTACAACCTTGATAGGCAGTTTGTTCCATTACCGGACAGCCTTTAGAGTTGGAAATTGAACCATAATCTCTTTCTGTAATTTGAGCCCATGATTTCTAGTCTTGCCCTCGATAGCAACGCAGAACAGTTCCCTACCGAGGGCAGGTTTAGAAATATAGAGGCTCAAGTTACAGGGAGGTAGAATTTGGATGGCACAGCAGGAGAAGTTTCCTAACAGTAAGAGCTGTGGAGCAGCTGACTAAGGGTTGTAGGCTCTCCATCACTGGAGGCTTTCAAAAAGGGGCTAGACGCTCCTGTGTTTCATCTCTAATTCCCCTTATTTTGCATTTAAGGCAGTCCAGGGTGACACTATGCATCTCGTCCATGGGAAGCACATTTATTATCCATCCATGCTCTGCCTCCTTTCTCTGGAACCTGAACCTTCCCATTTCTTCACCGTTTTTAAAAAATATATAGATATATCTTCAAGGGAGAGGCTTGGATCAACACCCAGGCACCACCACACATAGGTGGGCTTTTTTTTTTGGTTTGGCTCCAATTTTATTTGAGTGATGTGAGACTATGGCAAGAATGTCAGTGATGCAATCGCCCTTCCATTCTGTGCCATTCTGTGCTGTAATCTCCGAGGCTGGCACACACACACACAGTGCAGCCTGCCCAATAACTCTGGAGGAACTTCCAGCCAGTCTTCAGGGAACTGTCAGCCATTTCTCCAAGGCCCTGGGCATCTGGGTGAGTTGGCGTCCTTCATCCCCATGCAAAGTGGGGGCAATGAGGACACTGCAGGACTGATCCCAGCTGCTTATGCAATAGAATTATTCTTGTAAGCAGGGATCATTTGAAACCATGAGGATTTTTCCCACCTCATTTGTAAACCACACAATGAAGCATTCTCCCTAAAAAGGGGGTTGCACTTTGGCTCGTTGGAGGGGGAACAGTGTGGAGAACTACAGCAGCAGCTCCTTGAAGCCAGCTTCTAAGGTAAGACATCTCAAACAAGCTTCTGGGGAACTCTAGACTATTAAAGGGAGGGTGGGTGTCTGTGTCCTAATTCCAAGACCATTGGTTTCCGTGATACATCTAAGCTTACCCGGGGCTGTGAGGCCCATTGAATCGCTGTCTTCAAAACTGCCAACCCTGTGAGGATGAGCATGCTTTTTCATTACACCAAGAGGGGGAAATAGTCTGGTGGAGGCTGTGAAAAATCCAAAGCAGAGGTTGTGCACTGAAACTGAGACGCAGAGGGAGAGAGAGAGAGAGAGACCTTATTGATAACCCTGATTTCCCTATTCTGGCAAATCTCTTTGTTCCGTGTTAGAAGGAAGTTTATGCTCTCTCTAGGATTCTTTGAAATTACAAGACTGTTCCCCATCCCCACGGTGAGACTCCAAGCATCATGGGTTCCTCCTGTCTTTCAGATGCCCCATCTCCCTCCCTGTTCCCCCCCCCCCCCACACACACACGAAATCCCAATTTCCCAGTCTACTAGCACTCCAAATCTAAAATGATTCAGGTATTCAGCTGGGAGCAAACCTCGTGTCCAGGGATCCTGATTTCATAGCACACTCAGCACCAAGGATCTGCTTCTCTGAACTCCTCAAACATTGACTTCTGAGATCCCCACCACCAATCCCTCTCCCAGATGAGCTCCCCTTTCCAACCCCTTCCTGAATTTTCCATCCCTCAGAATCTCCATCCCCAAGAATTACCAGCCCTTCCCCTCTGAGGTGCTGCACACGGGAAATGGGGTACAATGCAGGAGATTCTCTAAGGCGAGGCAGCCAAACTTCTGGTGCACACGATCCTCTTGATCCAGGCATCGGTCTCGGGTATCTACCAAGACCCTTCCCACTGGCTTCAGGGCTCCAGGCTGCTACTGGTTCCCAGTTCTAGGTCACCTCAGCAAATGGTATCAGGAATGCACTCCCCTCTAGAGACTGCCTTCTCCACTGTGCTGGAGGAGCTCTCCCATTCCCTGGAAGCACTCTCCTCCCCAGAGGCAGTCTCAAAGAGTTTGCCATCTCCACACCGTGATCTAGTGGAGAGTCATTTGTGATCCACCAGTTGAGTGTGAACTACCTCTTGGCCACCCCTGTCCTCTGAGAATCAGTGTTGAACTCCTGATATAATTGTGCTGGCCTCTTATTCATTATTTTATTATTTATATAATGCCAGCACTGTACAATCAATAAATAGACAGGCCCTGACCCCCAAGAGGCTTACAATCTAAGAGACAAAGGAGGGGTGGGGGAGACGAGTACATTCATGACGTTGAGAAGCTGCAAGTGCACATGCTTCACTTAGTAACAGGGAACTAGATTCTGAGTGATGGGGAAGAGGGTGCAATTTCACTCATGACAAGCCAAGGAAAGCCTAATGGAAGAGGTGGGTTTTCAGGAGGGAATGGGAGGGAGTTCCAGGCATGAGGGGCAGCAAGAGACCTGTCTAAGACCCTCTAAATCCTTGTAGCAGCAGACCATGTAAGATTCTCTCTCTCCTTTCCACTTCAATGCCACCACTTCAGATAGCTATACCTACATCCTGCCACCTCAGAGGCTCCACCCCCCCATCCCACCAGAGACCTCAACCAGGGGTGAGAGAAGGGTGGGGGGGATGAGGAATTCTTTTAACATGTGGTTTTCAAGAGAGAAACTTGAAATTGGAGCTTGTGGGAAACGGCAATCTCACTTTTCCAAAACTTCTTAAAACCTTTCAAAGGTTGTTTTCAAAATTAAAAAAGCAATTTGTTTTTACATTTTCAGATGTTTTGTTTCCATGAAAATTTTAAAATGCACAAAAACAATAATTGTGAAATTCAAAAGTTTGCGGTTTTGAACTAAGACTGAAAACGGCACTGAAACGGCCAGTATCAAAATTCAGAATTTGGAGATTATGAACCTCAAACTACTGACAAACCACATTTTTCTTTTTCAAAATTTATCCATAAAGGCAGCAAAATTCACCATCACGATCGTGCACTTCACTCCTCCTCTGTCCCTTCTCTCACCCTTCCACGCCTTCCCTGCTCCCCTAAGCACCTTCGTCCCTTCTCACTTGCTGCCCCCCATGCCTGGAACTCCCTCCCTGTCCACATCCGCCTTGCCCCCTCCCTTCATACCTTCAAAGCTCTCCTTAAAACTCACCTCTTTCGCTCTGCTCTGTCTGACTCTTTATCCTGCTGAGCCACTATTCCTATACCTACGATCGGTTTACCCTTATCCTTGCAACATGGACCTGCCTGCTGTCATTCTCATCGTAACCAAGCCAAGTACGTGCACTTGAGACCTCGCATCTTCATGAATGTTAGACCCCTTGTCTGTCCCTCTATTCCCCTTCCTATGTCTCTCCCCCAGCTCCTGTCTCTCAGATTGTAAGCCCTAGGGGCAGGGACCCTGTCTATTTTATTACTTTGTAAAGTGCCAGGTACACTGCTGGCGCTATATAAATGTTTGTTAATAATAATAATAATAATAATAATAAATAAAGTATTATTTTTTTTCAAAAACACATTGTTTATAAAGCAATATAAATTCAATTTCAGTTCAAGTTTTTCTAGAAGACTAGAAAGACTAGACTAGAAGACTAGAAAGAATTCCCATGGAGAGGTGAGACATGGGGGGGAGAGAGGGATCAGTTCAAGATTGACCATTTGATTCATAGAGAAAGTGCAGTTGCCATACTGACCCGTGGTGTAAGAGATGGAGACAAAGTAGGTTAGATGACCTCTTTTACTGGACCACAGTTGATAGTGTGAAAAGAGAGAGAGCTGCCAGACATACATTCAAAACCAGAGCTGTACAAGGGCATAGCTATCATAGGGACAGGAGGGACATTTGTCCCAGGGCCCAAGCTGTGCGGAGGGGCAGGGGGCACAAATGCTGTCCTGTTGCAGCATGGTCAGGAAGAGACTGAACTGAGCGGAAGCCCCAGCAGCACGCAGTGTGCATGGGACTCGCCCAGCAGGCGACGCAGGACGGAGCAAGCTCCGGCAGCATCACGAGACAGGCAGCGCAGCCTCCAGGGCAGCAAGGGGAGGGAGGGGCACTGGTGGGAGGAAGGAGGGGAGAGGGCGGGACATGGGAGAGGATGAGGGCAGGGAGTCCATTTCTTGTGCCTGTGCCCAAACAGGTAGAGTTAAACACAGAGAAATGACAAGGCTAAAGCAAACATAGGGAAGGAACTGAGTTCACAACTGTAACGCAAAGGTTGAGTATACAATTTACCCAACTTTTGTGTTACTGTTGTGAATCCAGTTCCTTTTCTATGTGTATTCCCTTCACCTGATAAGACTTCTCCCACTATACCCCCAACCCATAGGCTTGCTTTCCCCTTGATCTCTCTGTGTGCTTACCACTGCCTATTGTGTGATATATATCTATATTTCTACAGCTCTGTTTTTAAGTGTCTGGCAACTCTCTTCCCCCACTATCTAGCAACCCGTCCCTTCCACCCCCGGCCATATAGAACTGTCCTACATTTGCTCAGACCGCTTTTAGATGAGTCGCTCAAAAAGAGCCTTGCAAAGAAGTATATAGAGAGAGAAACCTGTGGGGGGAAGAGTCAGGGGGGGATTTAGACGTCCCCCTTGCGCTACCTGAAGTGATGTTGCTCCCATTCTGAAGCAATGGTCACCGAGAAGATGCGTAGGTTTGAAGATTTGGAGTAGGGAGTCTTACAATGTTGCATTTTCAAATCTATGCTTGTTCTTGGCGGCCACTCCTTCAGAATGGGAGTAACATCACTTCCGGTAGTGCGGGGGAACGTCTAACGCACCACCACCACCCCTCCTTGCATATCTTTGCAAGGAGCTTTTTGAGCGCCTTGTCTAAAAGTGGTCTCAGTTTGTAGTTTTCCGAGTGGCTACACTACTTGCCTGAGGAAGGGCCCTGTGCCGCTTCCAAGTTTGCACATTCTCACCAACAGATTTTAATCCAATAGAACAGACCATTTGAACTACTTTGTGTGTCTATGATTCATGGAATTGAGATAAGAGGAGGAATGGTTGTTGCTATTAGGGCTGTGTAGCAGGCACATCATTTGTTTTCATTTCCAAAAACCCATTCAATTGGGGGGGGGGGCGCGGGGGAGGTTCACAAAGGACTCTACCATTTTTGTTTGTTTTTTAAAAAATCACTGCACACGCACAAAATGGCCACCAGGGCCGTTCTGCGCATGCACAGTCTTTTTCCAAAATGGCGCTGGCAGCAACACTGTTTTGGAAAAGGGTGCACAGGCGCAGAACAGCTCTGATTACCATTTTGTGCATGCGCAGTAATTATTTTTTTTTTTTTAAATGTTAATGAAATGAAAAAATAAACAAAACAAATGAAATCAAATGAATGTCATTTACTTATTCGTTCGTTTTTGTTGACTTAGTCACAAAAACAAGATGCTTCATTTGTTTCCATAATTAATTAAAACGATACAAATTGCACACCCCTAATTACTATTCTTGAAGCACTTTCAGTGTTTAAAGCGCTTGGTAAACCTTATCTACGTCACCCTCACAACAGAGAGGTCGTTATTATTTCCATTTTACAGATGGAAAATTGAGGCTGAGTGAGAGAGGGAATCCAAGGCCACCCAGTGAGATCATGTCTAAGAAGGAATTCAAACTCTGGTCTCCTGTGTCCAAATCCAACACCTTTAACTAGAAGGCTACAGTGGCTCATGTGGGATGCCTGTTCAGATTCAGAAATTGTTCCTTCTCAGCCCCTGTAACTAGTTGGGCTTGTTGACCTCTTTCTAAATCATGCAGCTTGGTTATCTGAGGAGAGAGAATTAGAAGTCATTTTGATTCTAAAATGAAAGAGACTGATCTTATCTGTTCCTTATCATTGTATCAGAGGGAGCATGGTGACTTGTCAAACCCTGAATTTTATTACATGGGAGTTATAAATTTTATAAACTGATTGATTGCTCTTAGTACACCTGGGCATAACGCTTTGGAATACCACCCTGACGATCTGCATTTCTGCACTTTGCTATATTGCAGGATTTCCCGAGGAGTATTTCCTGACTATGTCTCCTCCACTTACCGCAGACCTAGGCTACATTCCTCCAGATGGGGGATGGGGATGGGTCGTTGTCTTCGGAGCATCCATCTCTGTTGGATTTGCGTATTCCTTCCCGAAAGCTTTCACAATTTACTACAAAGAACTCCAGAGTGTCTATAACATCTCCTACGGCCAGATTGCATGGATCTCTTCCATCATGTGTGCCACGACCTACGGGGGAGGTGAGTGAACTGAGGGCGTTGACTTGACTCAGGTGGAAGAAGGGAGATATTTATACTTCAAAACTCAGACCGAGAACCTTGATGAGATCAGACTGAAACCTTGTTTTAGTGTGTTTGTACCAGCTCTGGTTAGCTGGTTCAGTTTTCCCCCTAGAAACAATGAAAAGTTCAGTCTTAAAGAAACTGAAAATTTCCTGAAATTTTATTGAAATTTCACCTTTCGGAAGGTGAAATATCCAGTTAACTCAGCAGCTGCAGACCACCACTGCAAGGCGTGGTCATTTTAAAACACCCAAGAGTTAAAACCAGTTTCATGAGTTTAGGAGCTCTGACTCACGGCTTTTTAATGACTTGAGGCAGGCCAGGCTCGGCCTCAGACAATGCAGGACCTATTTATTTGGCCTGACATTTGGCAGACAGGAATAAGGTCTGGGGAACTGTTTTTAATGGCATTTTAAAATATTTCTACACTGTTTCTATTTTTATGGGTTTTATTCTATGTATATTTTATATAACTCACTCTGAGCCTATGAGAACGGGCAGGGTAGAAATCTTAATTAATGAGTACTCCAATATTCTGACTGTTCTACTGCTAAAGCTTGCAGCATATATTTAAATGACTGAATTTTTTCTGGGTTTTTTAGCACAGAAGGTTTATGAAAGGACAACGTCGATTTTTTTGGATCCAATGTTAACTGGGTATTTCTGCTTTTTAGAAAAGGTTGCTTGTTTAGAGCCTAGAGGCCAGTTGAGAAGTCGGTATTGCGAATGTAGGGCAAAGTAATATACATTCCCAAGCAATGCAGGCTAATGTCTGCCGTAGCGTTGTGTAATTAATATCATTTTAATTAGTTCTGAAAAAGAATGAAGCCCCGTTTGTGTTTTTTAAGAAGGTGACGAAAACAAATGAATAAGCAAATATTCGTTTTAATTTGGTTTCACTTTTATTTGTTCATTATTTTAAAAATCACTGTGTATGCGCAAAATGGCCACCGAGGTCATATTTTGCTTGCATGGCCCATGGGGTGCCCTTGTCGTGGACGGACCATTATCTCCTTCAGGCCAGACTTCTAGCGCGCCCACTCCAGAAGGGGAAGGGACCAGTTAGGATGGTCCGCCCTCAGAGGCTGATGGAACCCCAGCGGTTCCAGGAAGTCCTGAGGGAGTTAACCCTGGACGTGGATGGCCACTCTGTGGATGAGCTGGTCCGGCATTGGAACAGCTTGCTGGAGGA
>QEPC01006549.1:8140413-8151074 GCA_003113815.1 Sphenodon punctatus | reverse complement strand
CTCTGCACTGGCTGCCGATAGTGTGCCGGGCCAAGTTCAAGGTCCTAGTGATGATCTATAAAGCCCTATACGGTCTTGGCCCCTCGTACCTTAGGGACCGCCTCGCCTTTCGCGCTCCAGGACGGCTCCTGCGGTCTGCCGGGGGTGCCCTCTTAGAGGTCCCCCGTGTTAAGCGGGGGGCCACGATGGAGAGGGCATTCTCGGTGGTGGGGCCGCGGCTGTGGAACTCCCTTCCGGAAGAAGCTCGCCTGGCCCCAAGCCTTTTAACGTTTCAGTGGAACTGTAAGACCTGGCTGTTTGCCCAGGCCTTTGGGGGAGGGTAGGGAGGGTTTCTTTTAATCCCCTACCCTTTTTTTTTTTGTCTAAGCCCTGTTAATATTTATATGGAATATTTGATTGTTTTATTGAATTTTAATGGATTTTATTGTTTTAATTGTTTTATGTTGTAAGCCACCCCGGGCTGCGTTCAGGAGGGGCGGGATATAAATGTGTTGAAATAAATAAATAAATAAATTCTCCAAAATGGCGCCAATTACTGCCAGTGTCATTTTGGAAAAGGGCCACGCATGCACAATGATTTATTTTAAAATTATTGTTAATCAAATAAAATGGAAAACAACAAAATGCAACGGTAGAGTCATTTATGAAAACACACGAAAACAAAGGGTTTTTGTAAACAAAAATTAAAACCCAAACCAACAATGGGCATCCTCATCAGCACACCCCTAGCCTGCTGTAGGGTATCGGTTCCCCACTGATATCTAAGTGTTCCGTATAGAAGATAATAGTCATCTGGTGTTAAAACATAGAACCTGTCAAGCCACCATGTTTGAAACAGAAGGATAGGGACTTGAAAGAGGTGGCTGTGGTCTTGGATGTACGCTGTTTTTCAGAGCGCATGGGTGAGAACTGAAACGAATACCCGTGATGAGTGCATTTCTCTGCTGCAGTTCGGATCCAGTAGAGCAGATATTCAGTCCTGCCTCACCAATGGCGTAATCAAGGTGTCTCAGATGGAGGGTGGGGACATCACAACTAGAAAGAAACCAATAGCATGCAAATAGAGGAGAAAAATGAATGAGGGGACATTAGCCATGAATGGGGGGCGCGGGGGCACAGCCTCCCCTCCCCATGGGGAAAGTGTGGGCAGCCTCACTGGAAATTTTGAAGTTTTTTGTGTGGTGGTGGTTCAGTATTTTGGTTACTTCACGTTGGTGCTATGGGCGATAGCGAAAATGATGTCATTGAAATGTTGGAATGACTTAAATAATTCAACTAGTAGATATGTGTTTATTGGAGGTGAGGATGAGGGGTGGAATATGCGGTGTAGATGGGATGGGCAGTGTTGTGTAAAGTGTGGTGTGAGAGGGCTGTGATAACCCATGGGGGGAGGGGGGACAGACATGAGGAAAGTGTGGGGTTTATGTTGTGCCCCCTTGTCAGACAGAGGTATAGACTTGGAGAAAAGGGGTGTTCCCTCCTAGTGCTGAAAGAAGTATCCACAAGAGTATACCCACAGAATTTCAGGCACGCAAATGAAACAAAATATTTTGGGTAATGCTGGGTATTCGAAGTGGTTTTTGATCAGAAAGCCAAAATACCGACAATCGGCATACCGAAATACCAATTTCATCCTGGATTCTTGGATTTTTTCAGGTTTTGGGGTAATTTTGGGAACATGAAAAACAGAAATTTTGGTTTCTCAAGTACTTAAACCGTATTCAGGTAACGATTTGGATACCTGAAATGGCACCCAAAAATACGGGTATGGTCTACAGGCATCAGTTCAAATACATGTTTCAACTCTAGTCCCTGCAGATGAGAGTGGGAAGTGGTTGGGTTGGGATTTAGCGGGCAGGGATTTTATAGGGATTCATTGAGAGATTTTGCTTCTTTTATAACCAATTGATGGGGGTTATTATATTGTAAGCTTCCCCGAGTTTTTTGGGGAAAAGGGCAGCATAGAAAAATAAAAGATTATAAAATAAGTAAATATCCATTTTGATTGCAGATATCATTTGGATATTTGGAACGCTATACAAAAGTGTGAAAAATATCTACAAATACAATTAGGTCATTAGATGACATGCGGATGAAAGGGGCACACAGGGAGGATAAGGCTATTGCAGAGAAGCTGAATGAGTTCTTTGCTTCTGTCTTCACTGAAGAGGATGTTGAGGAAATACCCAGAACTATTCTTTGTAGGTAATGACTTGACTCTGGAAGAGATTCTAGAAAAAACTGACGAACTCAATAGTAAAAAATCACCAGGATCAGATAATATTCACCCCAGAATTCTGAAGGAGCTAAAAATATGAAATTGAAGAACTACTATTTAGGGGCAGTGCACATTGCAGGGAACCAGGGGCATTGCCCCTCCTGGCCTGATCCCCCTCAGCACATTCTTCATGCTTTTAAAAAGAAAGAAAGAAAAAACAAAAAGAAGAAAAAAACCCTCACCTGGGTCCCAAAGGTACCAAGGGGGGAGGAGGGGAGCCAGCAACCAGACTTGCTCTGAGTCCTCCAGTTCAGCAATCAGCTGAGTGCTCAGTGTTGTTGTTGTGCCTCCCTGGACACATGTGCAGGCAGGAACTGAAGGGGTGCGGGCCAGTGCCTCCTGTTGAGCCTGCTCTAAGGAGTCCCTTAAGGGGCAAAACTTTACAAAAGTGATTTGGGCAACTGGGCTTAGAGCCCATGCTGCCTGAATGGGGAAAAGCACTTTTCTTTTCCCATCAGTGGGGACAGTGTTGCACAGAGCCCTATGGGCTGCTGTGGAACATGCTGTCTGGACTGGAGACTCAAATGCCCAGGCAGTGTGTGCCTGTGTACAGCTGCTGCAGTTGAGGGCTCAGGCTGCCTGCCTGTACCCCACCCCTTAGAGTGGGGTTAAAAGAGAGCTCTCCTCTTGGCATGCTGGTGATCTGCACCATTTTTGTGGAGAGAGAGTGCTGGCTGGCCATAGTGCTGCATGGCCTGGCTTGTTTGTGGCTTTGTTACCCTGCGCTGCTGCTAGACCTGCATGAGACGCATCCCCATTGGTGAGTTAGTTGTTTTTAGTTGTTGTTTTGCTGGAAAACACTGGTGAAAAAGAGGCCTGGGGGGGCTTCTTGGGAGTGGGGTAAGAGAATGGGGCTGCTGGGGGGGAGGAGAAAATGGGGCTTCAACAGAGTTTAACAGTGAGTGAAGCATGTTTTGGGGGACAAGTGGAATTCCTCACTGCTGCTTTTGTGGTGTGCTAAGACTTCACATAATATGGTTCATTTGGTTTAAGGTCTGGTTTGCTTTTGCTTGTTCTGTGTTCATGTTTGCATGTGCACTGTTAGTTTCCCCTGTTCCTCTTCCAAATCCCTCAAGCATGTACAAAGACTGTGGCCATTTTCTGGTGCCCCCACTGGCCATGGCTACTTTTGGTTAAAATTGGTCTCTTTCTTGGCTGTTTTTGATGTAAACTGTCTACTTTCTGTTTTACGAGGGGGGGGACCTAGGGGGTTGGATGGAAGGGTTTCTAATATTTGCTGAAATGTTCCTTGCATTTTAAAATGGCCCTGCTCTTTGCAGTTTGGTGGGATGTTGTGGCAGGCTTTTTCACTAATGGCTAGTCCTTGCATGAATGCTCTGTGTTTAGTTTCAACAGAAACTACCTCTTACATTGCAACAGAGCTGTGTAGCATGTTATGGTGGACAAGTGAAAA
The DNA here is from genome assembly GCA_003113815.1 of Sphenodon punctatus. Classification (NCBI taxonomy): domain Eukaryota; kingdom Metazoa; phylum Chordata; class Lepidosauria; order Sphenodontia; family Sphenodontidae; genus Sphenodon; species Sphenodon punctatus. The sequence goes on along the minus strand of QEPC01006549.1, from coordinate 8,147,382 downwards.
TCCCCGCTGCTGCTTTTATGGTGTGCTAAGGACTACACATAACATTGTTGCCTTAAGATGGTTTGCTTTGCTTACTCTGAATTTGCATGATGCATTGCTGCTTTCCTTCTCCCCTCCCAAGCATGAGTAGAGAGGCCATTTTGTGAATTTGTGGGTCTACTGGTCATGGCTACTCTTTTTTTAAAATGGTCCCTTCACTGTTTCACTGCTGCTCCCTGCTGGAAAGTAGCTTCTGGCCTCTCTGCTTGTGACGGGCCACAGGGAACACATTGGACCAGTGCTCCAAGCATTGCATTGACTTCCTATTGTCTTCCGGGCCCAATTAAAGATGTTGACTTTAACCTTTAAAGCCTACAAAGTCTGGGCCCTGCTTACTTGAAAGATTGCCTCACCCCCTGGGTCCCAGGTAGGCCCCTCTGGTTGTCCGGGAGTGGTCCTGCATGATAGAGGGTCCAAACAGACAGGTGGGCATTCTCAGCAGTCGCACTATTGCTGCAGAATTCCCTCCCGTTAGAAATTCGCCTCAGCCTGGGCCTCCTTTCTGTTGAAGTTGTAAGACCTGGATCTTCTGTCAGGCATTTGGGGGGTGAGGAGGGGGAGTGTGGGATGGAATAAACAAGTGGGTGGAACTGTTTTATACACCGATTGGAAGATTGTTGCTGTTGAGGGTGTGTTGAATTTTATATTTTAATTTCAATTTTTCATTCTATATGTATATCTATCTTTATGATATTTATTGTTAATTAATGATATTATCTTTTGTATTGTTTCTTAGAAAGTTGTAAGCCTTCCCCGAGTTGCTTTGGCGAGAGGGGCAGGATAAAAATACACATTAATAAATAAACAAATACTTATTATTACAAAATCTACCATATGTTTCTGCTCTAGTTTGCTGGCTGTGTTGGTCCCAACTGGAAGAGTAATTCAGTAGTGCGTGCCTGAGGAAGAGCCGTAGGTGGCCGAAGAGCTCACATGCTCTTGCCAACAGAAGTTGGTCCAATAAAAGGGGTCATCACATCTACTCTGTCTCCATGTTTCAAAAGAGTTTCCATTCTATGTAACTCATGGTAGCTGAGGCTGCAGTTCTGCGCTGATGAGCACTTACTAGGGGTAGGAGTATCGGTATTGGATAAATCCGATAATCACTGGTATCAGCATACCAGATTTTTAACATTGGCCTTTTTACTGTTTTTTTTTACATCGCAGCCATTGAAGTAAATGACCGCAATGTAAAAAAACTGGTAAAGTGGCCAATGTTAAAAATCCGGTATACCGATACCAGTAAATCTGATACTGGGGAGATCCGATACTGGTAAACCCGGTATCTGGTATTATCCCCGGTGTCCCATCCCTAGGATGTACAATAAATCTAATTAATCATTATTATTAGTACTATTACTATTATTACTACTACTACTACTACTTTGGATTTCTAGGCTGCCCTTCTAAAAGGAATTAGGGAAGATTACAAGGTGTAAAATGCAATTCAGTATAAAATACAAAAAGATTCCTATTCCCTATAAAACATCTATTTCCCTCCGCATGATGCCCCGTACTCTCCCTCCCCCGGTTGTATTCATGACCCGTTCCTGGAGCCTCACACTGATGGGTATCTGCACTCAGAAACCACCAGCTGTTTGGGGGTTTCTGCCATTGCATCTTAAGTTAGGCCTTTGGTGTGGTACTTGTTCCTTCCAGATGCCTGCCTTAGTTCCTCACTCCTCACTTTTAAAAAGCACCTGAAAACTCATATATTCTGACCCCCCCTACTCCGACCCCACCCCCATGGACTGGGTTGGGTGGGTGGGGGTGCTGAGGGTTGCCTCCCGTCCCACCTGATCAGCAGTTACTCATCAGCGGCGGAGCCAGCCGTGACAGAGGAGCTCGAGCCTGGTGGGTGAAACCTTCGTCTGTGGTTGTGGCTGATGATATGGCAGGCCTGAGGCTGCAGAGGAAGGCTCCACCCACCAGACTCAGGCTCTCCTGTTGCAGCCAACTCCACTGCTGCTCAGACCAGGTGAGTCAGTCCCTTCCCCCCCCCCCACTTGGGAGTCACTCCCTCAGAGTTACTCCTCTCCTGCCCAGGCTGGCCAGGGTGGGTGGGGTGCCTGGGGTTGCCTCTCCTCTTCTCAGCCCTCAGCTCCTCCCTTTCCCTCCCTTCCCAATTTACCAAGATGGGAAATCTCTTCCTGATGTGGAATCTCTTCCCTCACACAATGGATGAGAAATTCTGCACAGGGGGGCGGGACAGCAGAGGAGGAGATTCTGCACCCAGAAGAGATTTCAAGGTATTGTTTTTGACCTATAAAGCCTTATACGGTCTTGGCCCAACTTACCCGTGAGACCGCCATGTTCTGGAACGGCCGCTGCGATCGGCTGGGAACGCCCTTCTCAAGGCCCCCCATGTAACCTGGGGGGCCACTATAGAGAGGGCATTCTCAGTGGCCATACCTGGGCTGTGGAACTCCCTCCAGGTGGAGGCCCAGGTGGGCCCGGATCTCCCCACCTTCCATCGTATGTGTAAAACATGGGTATTTCACCTGGCTTTTGGCGAGGGAGATGGGGTGTAGGGTGGGCTGGGGGAGGGGGTTGGTTCTGTGCCTTCTCTTTTGATTGTATTCATTATTATTTTTTTACTGATTTTATGTGTTTTAATGTTGTAAGCCACCCCAGGCTGCTTGGAGCAGGAAGGGTGGGGTAGCAAATAATTTTAAAAAATAAAAATAAAAAACTCTCTGCCGGAAATTCACAGACTGCCAGGCTGTGTTTGCTCAGGATGCTGTGTATTTCTGAGGCTGCTTTTAGATGAGCAGCCAGGGAAGTGTGTTCTTTAATGCACTGCTAGGAGAAGCCGTGCGGGGTGTGTTTACACGTACCAGAACTGGCCACCTGCCATAGGAATCAGCGGCATGCACAGCCTCTTTGAAGACGCATTCTGGAAACCCCAATATTCCATGTCTTTAGAGGCCATGGGAGACTGCACGCGTCACAGATTCCTATGGTGAGTGGCCACTTCCGGTGCATGTAAATGCTAAGGATGGGCGAACATGGTTCGGGAGTTCGGCCCGAACTCGGCCTGTTAGGACGACCGAACCTGAACACGAACATGAACTGGCCAAACCGAACTAGATTCCGAACATCGAAATGACCGAACAGTTCAGTCAGTGCGGATCGCGTTCAGGTGAGTTCGGGTGGCAAAAACGTGTCTCTGGAAGGCAAAGCGTGACAGGGAGGGGGAGTCAGCTGAGGAGCAGACTTCCAGGCACCAGGGGTGGAGAGGCTTGGAGTAGCAGCCAGCCGGCCAATCACCATCCCTTTTTGCCACAGACCACTGGCTTCGCAGTCTATGATTGGCTACAGGCTAGGCTGCACGGAGCCAATGGGGCTTGCGGTGAGGCAGGCGCAGCAAGAAACAAAACTGATTGCCTCCCGCCTTCCCAACACCTTCTGAGCTAGTCACTGTTCCTGAACAGCAGGCGTTTCAGAAGGCTCCCTCTCAGCAGTTTTGTTCTCCTCAATCCATTGCCATCCTCCTCCTATTTCACCCATTCAACCCATTTACCTCCATATTATCATTTATTTAGATTATATTAGATAGATTTAGCTGTTGTTTTTATTTTTTTACCCCTCCCTGTGTTCTCTTTCTCCCTACCCTCCATTGAATCCATTCCTTTCCCTCTCCCTCCATATTCCATCCCCCATCCCCTTCCCCTGTGTTTTGATTTATTAGAGTAGGATTAGATTGATTTAGGTTTTATTTCAGTTTTTGTACCCCTCCCTGTGTTGTTGTGAGCTGTCTGTTCCCCCCTCCCCCAATCCCTGTGTAATATTGTATATTTATAGAGAGAGAGATTATAGTAGTTAGGTAGGAGTTAGTTATTAGTTATTACAGTTAAGTTAGCTTAGTTATAGTTTATGGAGATCAGTGATTCATTTTTAGAGTGTGTTTGTAGGACTAGGTGCTAGATATTCCATTATTTAGTTCCATTTAAAAAAATTAATAATTGTTTGTATAAAATATTTGTGCATTCTTTTGGTGGGAGAAATGGAGAAGGGAGGTAGGAGAGGGTGAGGACGGTCTGCTGCCCGCAAGCCAGGCAATGAGGCACGTGGCAGAGCTGGCAGGGGCCGTGCCAACAGAGTGCCAGCAGGCAGAAGCAGCAGCCCATCACCACGTCCCAAGCTGCGCAGGCCTGATTGTGGGTCTTCCTCTCCCAGCACTAGTGCTCCCAGTGGCACTAGGGGCCAGGGGGTTAGGCGTAGTCTCCTGGCAGCATCTTCCACTGCCATGCAGGGCACTGTAATGTCTGCATTTCAGGTGGCTGAGGCTGTCTCATCTGTGGCTGCAGGTGCAGGTGACTCAGTGCCTGAAGCTCCTCAGGGGTCACCATTGTCCCCCGACTCCCCCATAATTATAGAGGCAATCCCCCAAAGCAGTCCAGGGCTGATGGATCTCACCCCGGCTGCTAGAGGCAGGGCCCGATCCCCGGGCAATGGAAGAAGGGAACATAGCAGCAGCAGCAGCTATAGGGGGCAGGGGAAGAGTGCTGCTCAGAGTGGGAGCAGCATGGGGAGTCCAGCAGCCTCCATCACTCTGTTTGGGGATGGGGACAGCGATGCAGAGATTTCTGTGGAGAAGGTTTCTGTATCTGGTGCTGCTGAGGTGATGGCTGTCCCTCAACGAGCTGTGTCACCAGTGCTACCATGTGCTGGCCCTCCCAGGAGTGTGTCACCTGATGCGCGCCAGAAGGCAGGAGGGGCTAAAAAATCATGGGTCTGGGAGCATTTTAAGGTGCACGGCACTTTGTGCAATAAGGTGGTGAAGCGTGGGCAGGTGCTCACCAACCTGGGGACAACCGCCATGTTGAGGCACCTGAAATCGTGCCACCGTGCTGCACTGCTAAGCGGGGAGGCAGGGTCAGTGGATCGTAGCGGGTTCCTGACCCAAGCGGCTAGTCATCCACCTCCTTCATCGGGCAACCATCCTGCTCCAGTGGCTGCGTCTAGCAGCAGGAGCAGTATCGCTGCTAGGGGGGAGCAGCAGCCTCACCAGTAGCATCAGCCCACAATGGAGGAGCTGGGATGGGTGCAGCTGCCAAGACCAAGGGCAGCGTGGCTTTCAAGAGAAAGCCATGCGCCTGTTGGGTGAGATGATCGCTGTTGATGGCCAGCCCTTATCCATTGTCGGGGACACCGGGTTTAAGCGGCTGATGGGGTTCCTGGTTCCGCAGTTTAAGCTGCTGTCCCACACCACCCTGAGTCATACGGTGGTGCCAGCCCTGTACGGGGCTTTGAAGGAGCGGGTGAAGAAGCAGCTGGCAGGGGCTGGAGGTGTCACTGTCCATTTCACCACTGACCTGTGGTCCAGCCGGAATGCCCAGCATGCATACCTGGCGGTGATGGTGCACTGGTGGCAGGATCCAGAGTCAGCATTTGACAGTGGCATGAGGGGTCCTGAAGCAGGGTATAGGTGGGCCCAGCTTCAGGCAGAAGTCATGGACTGCTCCTACACTACCAGGAATATAGAGGCAGCCCTGAACGCTGTGGTGGGGGAGTGGGTCACACCAGGTGCACCGTTCACCCCAGCGTATGTTATAACTGATAATGTGGCCAATATACTTAAGGCAGTCCATGATGGGGGCTTCACGAGCATCCTCCACCAGGTGGTCAAAGATGCTCTGGGCTTGGGGGGTAAGGGATTGGGGAAGGCACCCTTAGATCCCTGATCCAGCTTGGGAGGGAGCTGGCTGGGTTCTTTAATTGCAGCGTGAAGGGCAGAGAACTCCTCATGGCCAAGCAGGCAGAGCAAGGCTGCCCAGTGCACCAGGATGTGTCCACCAGGTGGAATTCCACCTTCCTGATGCTTGAGCGGCTTGTGGAGCAGAAAGCTGCCTTGCATCTGGTGCAATTGGACACAGACAGCGGGGCTCCTACAGGCTTCAATGGGGCAGAATGGGAGATCCTTTCCCAGATGGTCTTCGTTCTGCGACCATTCCTGGATGTGACGGAGACCGTCCGCTTCTCCAGGGTCACAATCAGCCAGGTGACCCCTCTGGTCCAGAGTCTCCACTGGAATCTTGAGGACTGAGTCTGGGGGCTGAGGCGGTTGGGGTGGCACAGAAGCTCAAGACAGGCCTGAAGGTGAGGTTTGACAAGCTCCTGTTGCGGGGGGGAATATGTTTTGGGAAAATGCTGGACCCCAGGGTCAAGGGCAGCGTGGCACGCAAGTCATCCCTCTATGGCCTCTGGAAGGATGATCTTGTGGGGAGGGTCTGGAAGGCAGAGCGGGCTCTTGAGAGTGCGCGGCAGCACCCCTATTGCCAGCAGCTCCTCCTCTACGCAGCCCACTCTGGGGGGCATGGGGCCCAGCACAAAATGGCAGACAGCGTGGGTGGGGGCAGTGGGGGCGGTGGTTCCCAGGGACAGCTACGAGAGGGAGTACGACGGCACCTCAGCAGCAGTCGACACCTACCTGGACGAGGAGCCGTGCATCGATCCCAGCAGCGATCCCTTGGCCTGCTGGGCCGGCAAGACCAACGTGTGGCCAGCCCTGTCCAAAGTGGCCAGGGGATTATTGTCCTGCCCACCAACCAGTGTCCCCAGCGAGCGGGTGTTCTCTGTGGTGAGGGACATTTGCTCCCCGCACCGCCTGAGACTGGGGGGCCAAGTTTTTTTTATTCATTTTATTTATTTAAAAATTATATCCCGCCCCTCCTGCCCACAGGGCAGCCCAGGGCAGCAAACAACGCTCAGTAAAACAATATAAAATTTTAAAACAATTTAAAAATACAATATGTGGAGAGAACCCACATCCCCGCCCCCACCCCACCCCTACCCCTCACCAAAAGCCTGACTGAACAGCCAGGTCTTACATATACGCCGAAACAGCAGGAGAGTGGGAGCCAGCCGAGCGTCCTCCGGGAGTGAATTCCACAGCACAGGGGCGACCACCGAAAAAGATCTAACATC
>QEPC01006549.1:8114862-8134804 GCA_003113815.1 Sphenodon punctatus | reverse complement strand
AACTTGCCAGGATCCTGATCGAGGTAGGTCATTCGCGGCATGAAAAGAACGTGCAGCGCTGTGTCAGGCGCGCAATTGCTGGCGGCGTCACGTGTAATCTCTCCTCGCGGGGTTTTTGAAACCCCGCGCGAGTGTGCAGCGCGATCCTCTAAAAGTGGCCATAGGCTGCAGCAGCCCCACAGCATGGGGGCTCAGGTTGCAAACCAGGATTTTGAAAACCGGGGCAGTTGGAGAGTCAGGGGCCTGCAGGAGCAAGAAGCAGCAACGGGAAGGGGGCCATGGGAGTGGTTGCCCTCTGCGTCCTGAAGCCCCCAGGCACAATTACCCCAAGCTGCTATGGGGAAGCAGCACTCCCCTTCTGAGCAGTCCCACCCCTCTCCATAGTCTAACATGGGGTTTTTTCAAAAGCCCATATCTTTAAAATTATTAATCAGATTTATAAATAAAAACCCCAAGACACCCCCGGGCAGCCTCCTTTAATTTTCTAAAAGACTCATAGCTCCTCCCCACCGAGATTAAGCCTCTCAACCCTGCCCAGATCTAGATGGTCAGACTTCGGGGGCGGAGGGGGGGGGGAGGAACAGGCTTCAAAGAGCCGTTTTAAAGCTGCGATTTCTCCGATTTGGCTGACATTTGCATAGCATGACTGCTTTCCCCAGTGATCCTCCACTACACATTTCACTATCCTAAATTTAATCATGCCAATTTTATAGTAAATAGAATGTCGGGGCTTTATAATGGAGGGTGCTAACGCACCTTAACTATTAGAGCGCTCCTGTGCTCTAATAATAAAAAACAACACTGTTAAAATATCCAGTCTTCTGTCCCCCCCAACCTGTGCCCATCCCTCTCACCGAGAGGTCACAGCATAATCCTCCTTCTCCCTCCCCCCTCCTGCTTCCTTATGCCTGTAGTGTACCCCATGAGGGGAGGCTCATACAACTGAAGATCATAAACCTATCGAGGGAAACTGTTCAAGTCCATGAGAATTTTGCAAAATGCAGTTTGATTGTGCTTTAATGGCATGCTTTTCATGTGAGAGGTGCTTAGAAGACCACAGCCGATAAGCTGTTATGGTAAATAACAGCAATATTAATAATGTTATCTGAAGGAGTAAGTCTTCATTGTGCTCTCGAAATTATATAAGTACGGAACTTGATTTTTTTGTTTTGATTTACACTGCTCAAAACCCAGCCTAACGTACACAACTCGCTGAAAAGCTGAAACAGATCAAATCAAAACAGAAAGGATGGGAATTTTGGATTTCGTTAGAATCAAATCGACCGGGTTTGCATTTCAGAGAAACAAAGGGAGAAATAAAAAACAGAGGGGGTGGGGAGGGGAGGGGAAGGTGTTGATTCGGTTAATAAACGAATCTGAAATTCGCTCCCACATTCCATCACTACAAAACAGGGGTTCGACAGACCGTGAATGGATTTCAGTTAATACCTGGGCCACCTTTTTCAGTTCAAGTTAGTGTTGATTTGATGGGCTGATATGGGGGGTTTGGGTAGCTGTTATTTATTTTAGCGCCAAAACAGGATTAGGAGGTAGGACTATAAGTCTTGTGGGGAAGCAGGTGGCTTCCACTGTCTTACTGGGGAGCAGAGCAGGGGTCCCCAATGGCTTACTGGGGAGCAGAGCAGGGGTCCCCATTGGCTTACTGGGGAGCAGAGCAGGGGTCCCCATTGGCTTACTGGGGAGCAGAGCAGGGATTCCTGACCACATTTGCTTTTAGGATACTCCAAGCACTCTGACACTCGGGTACAGAGCCCAGTGCAGATGCCTAGAGAGATTGTCTGACATCCCAGCTGTTGTCTAAGTTGCTTATAACTAGATCTGTGCAGAATTTGGGGACAGCCAGCCAGCTGCTCAAGATGCTCTGGCCACTTGGTGCAAAAATCTGCTGCTTGACCTTATTGTGTGTGGGCTCAGGGGCTTGGCTTTCACCTTAGTTCAGTCACCACGTTGACTGGAGTTTCTAGCCGATCAAGCAGGAGGTTTTACTATTAACTTTTCAAGGTCCGCTTTTCCTATTGCCCTTTCCTATCTCAGTGAACTTTTGGCAGCTGGAGTTCCATCTCACCCTGTTAGCTTTTGGGGCCTGGAGAGTCGCCCTAGGCAGCAGAGATGGAATGAGATGGGGGCAAGGACAAATTCTCCCTCCCCTGATTTTTTTCCCCCCAGAGTGAGAGGCTCTTTCCTCCCCTCTGAATTTGTGGCTGCTACTCCCCAAGCCCCCCTGCCTCCTTTCTCCAGCAGTCAGAGCAACACAGAGCCAGACGTAGAGACTGATAGAGGAGGGAACAGCTTTCAGAGCCGGGGGATGAGTGGCAGCATGTGGGTCAAAGCTAGTAGTATAAACATAGGTGACCAGTGACTGTTGATAGAGGCACAGGAGTGGGGGATGGACAGGGGTTCTATACAGCTTCCAAAAATCAGGGGAGCATCCCCTCTCCCCCAGTCTTCTATGAGTATAGCTGCGTTTTTTGAAAGGATTGGATAAGTTCTTGGATTGGATAAGGTCCATTAACGGCTATTAGCCAAGAAGGTTGGAGGACATAATATCTGACTGTTGGGAGTAAACAACAGGGAACCAATTGCCCCATTATGACTCTCCCAAGCGACCGAGATTAGCCACTGTTGGAGACAGGATACTGGGCTCGATAGACCATTGGTGTGACCCAGGATCGCACTTATGTTCTTAGTAGGCACCAGCATGTGGCAATGGGTGGGGGGAGAACGCAGCATGAAGGCTGGGAAGTGGCCAGATAGGATCAAGGCCTCTGGCACCAGGAAGAGGGAACCATCAGTAGCAGAGGCGTCCCTACTAGGTGGGAACGGGCCCCCTACTTGGGTGCACATGCATTCTACATAAGAGTGGGGGGCCCCCAGGCTCATGGGCCAGGTGGTGGCTGCAGCTGCCCATTATTATTATTTTATTTTATTATAAGCATTTATATAGCGCCAGCGATGTACCTGGTGCTTTACAAATAATAAGATAGTCACGGTCCCTGCCTGAGAACTTACAATCTAAAGACAGGGGGAGGGGAGACAGGGAAGGGGGAACAGTGGGAGAGACAAGGGATGCAACATTCATGAGGATGCGAGAGCTCAGGTACACGTTCTTGGCTTGGTTACAGTACATTGGGAGTTTGCAGATAACAGGTGGGGGATAATCCTGGGTGGGGATGATTAGCAGGAGTTTGGAAGGGCAGAGCGGAAGAGGTGGGTTTTGAGGAGGGACTTGAAGGCATGGAGGGTGGGGACAAGGCGGACGAGGGCAGGGAGGGAGTTCCAGGCATACGGGGCAGCGAGGGAGAAGGGACGAAGTTAGTTGGGGGAGCAGGGGAGGTGAGGGAGGGGATGGAGCCCCTGATCAGCGGCCAGCAGGCAGAGCCAGGATGCTTGTTACTCTGCCCTTGGTAAACAAGGAAGGTTTAAGCTACAGTCAGTCTTCACGACAACAAGACTGTACAAGTATATGTGCACAAAGCATCTTGGGAAGTGAAATACTAGTGAACAACTTTTCCCATAATGCATTGTGTGCATGCATATTGGCTCCTCTGAGGGGCAGGGAAAACACCTACTTTTGTTTGGGGACTTTGGCTTTTGAAAAAAAAAAAAAAGATTAACATTCAAAATTTCCTCCTGATTTGGGCTTTAAAAAAATAAATTAAAAAATAGACAGTTCCCCCAGCTAGAAGGCCAGTTTTCTGACAAGAAGTCTTTATAATCCATATCTTGTGTTCTTGCTTGCAATGATTACTATTATTAAGTATTTACATAGTGCCAGCAATGTACCACCATTAATAAGAGAGAGGTCCTTGCCCCAAGGGGCTTACAACCCACCAGGGTGGGGAGAGTAAGGAGAAGGGGACATGGGGAGACACTTGCAAAGCTGAGACGTTGCAGGTGCCCGTGTTTACCGTAGCCAGAAAAGAGAAAGGCAGCCTGATTGACAGGGCCGTAGTGGGACCATCCATGCGAAGCTTGCAGGAATATGGAGCTAAGGAATACCTGATGGGAGAGAGGTTGAATGAACTATTTTGGCCCTAATTGAAAGGAAATGTATCCTCTGCTTTAGCCCTACAGAAAGATGCCTCTATTCAGGGTAACGGGAGGCTGAATTCTTGTCATAAAAACCTGGGGTTTCGGCTTGGATTCCATTTTCAATAGATCCAGTCATCCCGATCGAGCCAGTGAAAAGCGGACTAGAATACAAGACGATCCGCCTTTCACCGGAAAGCCTAGAATGATTACTACTAAGCCGCTGCCTGCGCAAAATGGCAGCGGCTGGACTGAGCGCGTGCAAAATGTGCGGTGTAGGGGGTGCTGCCATTTTGTGCATGCACAGGAGGAGCTGCACAAGGCACAATTCGATTGGAATTCTGTCACGACTTAAATCTGTAACAGAATTCCAATTAACGTCTTGAAAATACGGGAAAATTCCACAAAGATGGTAGGGCTATCTCAGTTCAGCCCGAAGCCTTGCTGCCTGGCTCGGTTACGCCCTAACTCCATCCCCACCCTGGTGACTTTGGGTGACCCTGCTTCCTCCTGCCGAGGGGGTTGGAATGGAGGGAGGTCCAGTTCTGCACCCGAGTCCATTACAGCCTAGCTATGCCCTAGCACCAGCATTTAACGAGTGTGACACATTTTTTGCATCACTTTTAGTTTTGACCTCTCCTTGACCCCTTGGTCAAACATTACTGAATGCAGAGGGCAGAAGCCAGCTGGGCACACCATCTCTTTGGCGTGCTGATCCTAATTTAAACAAATACAGCTGAGCCCTCCTCAAGGCTGCCTTACGCCTCTGAGATTCTCTGCCTGTGTCATGTGGGAGGGACAGCGAGATGATCTTAACCGTCTCCTCCTTTAGGAGGCATGCGTGTATAAGACCAGGGCAGTTCTTCCATGCAAGGTGTCTTCTGCACCCCATCTGCTTTGTAAGGTAATCCCACTAGTAGAGATGCTCCGTCCACTAGTACCCACCCTAGCAGGCTGACAAGATCCAGTACACAGGACAAACCCCACTCTAACCTACGGAACTGGGTAACGTGCACAACATGGGGCATTTTTACACACACCTTAATGTGCTGGTCTTTCAATCTTCTGGGTTTGCAAGTCCACAAGTAAGTTCCGGATGCATTCTTCACACACACAATGCCCTGAGGCAGTTCCTGGATGTGTTCTTCACACAGACGCTGCCCTGAGGCAGCCTGAAGTAGCCGCAGCTGTAGACGTGAGGGGTTGCCATGGAAACCAAGTGACCACAGCTGCCTGTAGCAAAGCAGTTTAACAGGAAAACTTTTTACACACAAAAGTTCTGGGAGAAGTTCTACGCAGAAGTTCAAAGAGTCAGATGTTTAAGTTCTGGGTAAGTTATATTTAGACACAGAGAAAGTTCAGGATGTGACAGCAAACATGCAGGAGAAATGTGTGTGTAAAAACACCCATTGTCACATCCCAACAAATAGTTAATTAGATGGATTATTATTATTTTTTGTTGTGTAGCAATGTTGTCAGTGTGCTATCATTAGAGTCATGTCCCTGTTCTGAGGGGTTTACAATCTAGGGGTGGATAAAAGGGACTCCTGCCGTTTTTGTTATAGTTTTAGTTTTTGTTTACAAAAATGCCTTCGCTTTAGGGGGGCGGGGTGTAAACGACCGTACCATCTCCAGTTGTTTTTTAAAAAGAGAGAAAATCACCGTACATGTGCAAACTGGGCTGGGCCCAGTATACCTGTGAGATCGCCCCAAACGCCTGTGTCCTGGACTGGCCCCTGTGGTTGGTCAGGGATGCCTCCTTCGGAGTCCCCCGGGTATCCCGGGTGAGGAGGAGGAGGGGCGTTCTCGGTGGCTGCACCGTGGCTGTGGACCTCTCTCCTGACGGAGGTCCATCTAGTTCCAGACCTCCCCTCTTTCTAAAGACACTGTAAGCCCTGGCTGTTCTGCCAGGCGTTTGGCGAGAGAGATGGGGGAGGGGTGGGGGTGCACCTGGGAGGAGGGGTTGTGGCTTTGTCTATGTTCTTTTATGGTTTTAAATAATATGTTTATATTATGTATTTATTGGTTTTATACGTTGCGTTGTGAGCCACCCTGAGCTGCTGTGGCAGGAGGGAACAGCCAAAACATCTAAGGTCGCTTTTTAATGAGGGGCGCTGAAGCGCCTCCTGAATGCCGTGTTAAAGCAAAGCCGCTGGAAGTGACATGTTTCCCATTGCTGCCGCTGGTGGCGGCGGGAGACACGGGGCTTTTGAGCGGCGCATTCTGAAAGCCAGAAAATTAAAGTCTTGAGTGTCTCCCGCCGCCGCCGCTGCTGCCGGCAATGGGGAGTACGTCACTTCCGGCAGCTTGTCTTTGAACGCGGCACTCCTTGTTAAAAAGCGGTGTATGTTAAATAAATAAATAAATAATAAATAAATAAATAAATAAAATGGCCAGCATGGAAATTAGTCCTTACTACTTCAGTTTTACTCCCGACACATTCACACAAATGGAGCGCTAAAGTGAACATTTTCAGGAGTAGTAAGGGAAGTGTGCGCTCCTGAAAAATCTGGAATAGATGCCCTCCGTCACTTTTTATTTTGAAGTAACTGTTCATGTGAACACTTATCAGTGTGAGGGTAGCAACCTCAGTTCTGAGATCATAATATCTCAGCTGGAAGCTGAGCTGGTCCAGGGGTCCAGGGGTGCACCCCCGCTTCTGCTCACTTGCATCTCCACCTGGGTCTGTTTCAGATGGACCCGGCAGTTGCCCCGGCCCATGTCCTCCTCCCCCCACATACACCATAGAGTTATGGGCAGATTGCCCGATGCTCTAGGCTGGCANAGGAGAAATGTGTGTGTAAAAACACCCACTGTTTCACCTGCTGTTGCCACTGGGGATTTCACTATTTGCAACCCTTCTGCCTGTGCTATGGGCCCACAGGTTCTCGTGCAAGGGGAGAGTATTGCGGTGCGCACCTCCCGTTTGGGGACAATGTCCAGACACCACACTCGAAAGAGAGTGGGCAGCGTTTTGTTCATTACTGTGCGGGGTTTTGCCAGTGCAGAACTGGTCCGTTTATCAGAGTGTAGGGGCAACAGGTGGGATTCTTCCCCCGCCTGCTTTGGGAGCTCCCCAGGGGTCCCGATGGACAGGGTGCTCCCCAAACACAAACCCCCAAAGCAGATGAGATTAGAGGGGGGGGCCCAGGGCAGAGGTGGTGGGGCGACACTTCCACCAAACTGGAACATCAAAACATTACCAACAGTCGAAGGGTTTTTGCATGCGTGCTGTAACTAGGGATGGTCATGGCAGATTTATATTCATCTGTAACTCCTTGTAACGGGTCATTACAAATTAATCTGCACCGAACTGCAACAGCGGCAACATGCCTGTTGGAGATTCAGTTTTAAATCTCTCTATACAAAAAATTAAGTTAAAATTAAAATTATTGCACATGTGCAGAATGACTGCTGGATCCTTCTGCGCATGCACACCCTTTTCCAGAATGGCGGCGGCAGCATCGCCGCCATTTTGGAAAAGGGCAGCCAGCCTGCATATGGGCAAACCAGCTGCCCTTTATCGAAATGGCAGCAACGCCACTTCCACCATTTTTGAAAAGTATGAGCATGCAGAGAATGGTCCAGTGGCTATTTTGTGAATTCACAATTATTATTTTTAATAGATGTGCATTCACACTTTTTTTATTTTTGTGCATTCACAAAATATATATATATATATATTTATAGATTTAAATACGGATCCGTATTCTGAATCCATAATTAAATCTGGAAATTTGCAGATCCAGATCTACAACTAATCCAAATTTGTAATTTCCTCCAGATGCCCACTCCAACACTCATACGTGTTCTTGCAAGTACTTGTTTCAGCTCTGGTTTGTAGGGTTCTCTTCGGCCTCTAGATGAGGCACTTCCTCCCCCCCCCCACACACACACTATGCTCCCAGATTTCAGGTCCTCTGGACTTTCATGACTGCAAGCTAAGTTCCCCTCCACACCTGATGCACTGTACCTTTCTAGTCTTTTCCAACCCTGAGGTACCAATGCTTCCATGGTGATCCTAGTCTCATTGAGGACCCAGATCAGTTTATGTAGCTTTCTCCTAATCCAGCAACAGTCCCTTTGCTCAAAGTCGTATCTCCTTCTCGGCCAAGTAGCTTGCCAAGTAGCTCATTCCACTGGGGCCCAAATACTGGACTAAGGAAGCATTAATTCAATTGATTTGTATTTGTCCTTGTTCCCATTTTGTACGACCACTGTGGCNTTTAGATGGATGGGTCATCCCGGGGGTGAAGCGGGCACCAGGGCAGCCTGTCCATCTAAGAGTGCCCAATGACTCGTTGATGTAGAGAAATCTGATGACGGCTGAAGGTTTCCTCTCTGCCGCCAAGAACCAGCCATGACCCAGGAGGGCTCCATTCATACACTGGACAGAGCTGGAGCCCAATGATGGCCTAGGAGAACTTGTTTGCAATCCATGCTGTCGTGTGCTTCTCATCAGATCCCAGCTCCGACTTACGATCCGTAGGTTTGTCAATAAACTCCTAACATGCCAGTATTAGTGGTAATAAATCCCCAAGCACTCCTGCTCTCCCGGCTGCACGGTAATGAACGCTTTGGGAGTTAGTTCTGCTTAGTCACGTTCAGCAGAGAGAAAATTCTAAGCCCCGTCACAAAGAGGATAAGGTTAATAATACCGCCGTGTGCTCTGCTGTTGCTAACCAGAGAAACTGCTGATCTGCCTCCAAACTTGGAACGTTTGCAGTTGCAGCGGCTTGATGTTTAGTGCAAAGGGTTTGAAATGAGTTGAAAATGTTTGCAGAATACTAATCCAGGGTAATATAGCCTGATCGCTTTGCATGAATTAGGAATACTGTAGGAAAGCAAAGTCAGTGCAACTGTGCGTGTTAACAAAAGTGTAAACTTTCAAATTCGACAGTGGAAAAAATTACCTAGGGAGGCAGAGGCTGGCAAGACATCTGCTAGGGATGCTGTAGATGTGGATTTCCTGCATTGAGAAGGAGGTGGACTAGTTGACCTCTGAGGTGCCTTCCAATTCTATGAAGAAAAGTAATCAGAAAATGTTTTTCAAATTGATTCTTTTTCATTATCATATCCACAAACTAAAGGCTTTGCCCCATATTAAATACATTTTTGAGGAAATGCTACCCGCACGTACTTCAAAGAAGCTATCCAAGCAGATACCATTGTTTTTGTCATTTATTTAGTCAATTCTTTCAGTCTTAAAAGTGCTTTTTCCAATTGTTCTCTAGTTTACCCTCACAACAGTTCTGCAAGGTCGGTCACTATTATTCCTATCTTACAGATGAGGAAGGAGCTGACTGAGGCTGAGACTCGGGGTAAAAACAGATGACTGTTTGGTTTGGCAGACACAGCCCAGGCAGGTCTTCCATGGTTGGCTACCCGTCGTTGGCTGCCCGTAATGGGGGGTGGGGGTGGCAGGGCGCCAGGGGCAGCGCAGGGGCAGGGCCAGGGCCAGTCAGCTGCACATTCGGCATGCCCCACCCCAGTCATGGGCATGTCTTTTTGGCATCCAGACGTGGTCCAGACTATTTCTGCTGCAGTTTCCTGATCCAGTTCGGATCATACCGGCTGACTGTCTGATTTTACTCTCAGTGACTTGTCAAAGGCCATCCAGTGAATTCTTGAAACCTGGTCTCCCAGGTCCAAGTCCAAAACCTTAGCCAGAAAGCTATTCTGACTCTCATTAATATTAGACCAACAAGAGTTGGTCCAATAAAGGATATTATTTGAACGACTTTGTGTCTCTGTCACTTGGGACCAACACGGCAACCGCACACCATCTCTAGATCTCATTAGTAGTTTGGTAATTCAGTTATTTATTATTTGCTACCGCAGTCATTTCATTAATTATGTTGACTTCATTCTCTGCATTATTTATTCAGTATTTCATTATCCAATATTTTCTGTGACTTTTTCCTGTAGTATGTTGCACAGGTGCTCAAAATTCAAATTCACGTCCATGAAATCCTCTTCCAAAATGTGACCTTGTGGCAACAATTTATTTATTTATTTATTAGAATATTTTTATCCCTCCTCTTCTGCTAACAGTGGCTCGAGGCGGCTAACAACAGTAATATATATATATATATATATATATATATAACTATATATATATATATATATATATATATAAAACAACCTCAGGACAGATTAAGGAGAGAACTTTTATTTTCTTTTTAACACTTTTGTTCTGGAGACAATCCAAGTTTCTTGATTCCACCCTATTTTGTATGATTATTTCACACGTGTCAAGCACTCTGTACTTCAGTATTTTTTCCCCTCAAACTGAAAATGGGGAAAATTTAGAACGAAAGATAAAGTTAATTTCTAAGTTGTTTTCCTCTAATGACAGTGAAAGATAAAATAACTTCTTTGTTAAAAAAGAAAAATTAAAGCAGAATGCATTTTAATATTTCACAGTGAATAAAAATAGATGCTGTCTATTCAAGGTGCTTTTTTCCCCCTCCAATCCACTCTTTATTCCTTTCAGCAGTGAATTTTCTGTTTAATTTGATATGTCTTATCAGTCACATAGTGTTTCTGTTTTTTGGATTTAAGATTTAGAAGTCTCTTGCATCATTAAGAGGATGAAGTTTGAAGCATATTGTTTCTTGTTTTCTATATCTCATTTATAAGGCAAACTGTTAGTTGTTTGGTGTTCTTTGTGAAGATTTAATTATAAATGAACTATTTTCTCTCAACCCCCTATTCTTTGAACTTTGCTGTTAATGGACACAGTGATATCCTCACTGTCAATGTGATGGCACTACTAGAGCTGGAGCAGATGAAAGTTAAGTTCATGTATTCTTCCTTACACGGTGGCCCAATAGCAAACAATGGGTGATTTCAGACGTTACGGGTGCCCAAATCACCAAAGTGGATTCCCCGCTGTGGCAACCCGTCTAACCACCCCCTGCAGTCAAGAAAGGCCTTAAACAGATATGACGGGAGCAGGACGAGGTCAGGGAATCGGACTGGCAGACCACAGCCCAAGGCAGCGCAACAGACATTACGCCTATCCCGGGCCATGGTCAAAACACCCTAAAGGCACCGGGGAGGGGCGGGACACAGACATGGCCGGCTGAGGGCAAAGAAAGCCAAAAGTGCCTACAGGGAACACCCACACAAAGGAAACAGGAAGGGAGGGGGAAGAGAAAGAAGCGCCTCCGAGGCAGCACACACAACAGGCACAGAGACAGCAAGGGCACAGTGGAACACACAGCACAAACAAACGCCCGGGCACACACACACCTGCACAGGAAAGGAAGGGAAGGGGGAACACAGCGGGATGGACAACACACACGGCACACCAGGCACAGGGGACAGGGGGGAGGGGGGAACCGGCCCAGGGGTCAGGGCAGGACACGGGGAATGGCATCCAGACCCCCACAACAGCACAGCCTGCATGGGCACCCCCACAGCTACACAGGCAGTCCTGAAATGGGGGAAAACCACAGGGGCACAGCACAGGCACAGGGGGAGGCCACATGGTCCAGGTAGAGGCCCAGGAATGGTCCAAGTGGCTGGCAGGGAGCCCATGCGCCGGCTAGGGTGTGATGGATGGGATGGAGGTGAGCCAGGGCCAAAGGGCGGAGCAGCTGTTCCACAATCCAGCCCCCCCAGGAGGACACGGGGAAGTTCAGTCCGGGGGCCCCAGCACCCCACAGTCACAGACGCACCTAAGGGAGCGAGGTTGGACCAGGAAGGACAGCAGCACCCGGGGTGCCAGGAGTCACTGAAGCATTCAGGAAGTAGCCACAGGAGATGTAAGCCATGGAGGGGAACAACAGTCATGGAGGAGGACGGGGGGGTCCACAGAGGGGGCCCAGAGGCACAGACAGGGGCAGCGGGACCCCAGGCATCAGCTAGCACAACACCGAGCCAGGGACATCATGGAGGGAGCAGGCAGCGAGTGACCTGCGGCAGCGGGGCAGAGGTGGGAGGTCACAGCTGGGCCACCATCCAGGGCCCAGAAGGCACAGGGGGCCTCACAGCCAGCTTCAGGGGGCCATGAAGGGGCCTGGGGACAGGTGGCTTGTCAAGTGCATGAAGTGGGGCCACTGAAGCATGCCCTGATGGTACCCCAGCACAGACATGTGGTGGGTGACCAGGTAGCATGCCTTAAAGGGATCCTGAGTGGCGAGCCCCACCTGCACATCGGACTGGGATCACACACTGGCCAGTGTCAACACCTCCACCTCAGAGGGCTCCAACAAGCCATAGTCAGCAGGTGGAGGCCACGGAAGGCGACAGAGCTCCAACAGGTGGTGATAGATCGCTCCATGGGACCGCTGATAACCCTGGGCCCCGTGAACACAGCCAAAGAAGGACACAGTCAAGGCAGGACCCCGCTCCACCAGATAGGCCATGTAGGTGGCCAGGCTTCACACAAAGAGGGCGGACATGGTCTCCGCTGCTGACCACCCCACATGCAAGCACCTCATCTCTGGAATGCACCCATCAGGAAAGGGACACAGGCCTAGCGTCTCCGCATGCAGCCGGCAATCGCAGGCGCTCACCGCATAGCTATAGTATGGCAGCCCAGAGCTCATGCTCTCGTAGGCACCTGTGAGGCTGTCCAGGCAGCTCAAAAGCAATTTCACAGCTGGGGAATGCCACAGGTCACACAGGGCCATGGTCTCGCGGAAGGTCCAGCTATGGGGAGCCCCGGGGGCGCTGCGGCATGGGAGCCCTGGGTAAGAGTGGCCAGCCATGGTCCAGCTAGCAGTGGATACTACGTGCAAGGAAAAGAGGGCCCCTCAATCCGTGGAGGGATGGGAGGGGAAGCAGAGGAGGTCCAAGGCCAAGCGATAAGGGCACAGGCTGTAACATTGTACGGCTACAGAGCGAGGCGTAGGGTGAGGACCCAGCCCAGTTGCTTGAACAGAGCACACAGACAGAACAGCCTACACACTAAGCAGGGCCCCGAGGACAGGAGGCAGTCGAAACAGAGAAGTGGGAGGTGATGACATCAGTAATGCAGCTGCTGCCCACATGCCCAACCAAAGGCAGAACCATGTGCCATGCCCCCTGCAGAGAAGGCATGTGCGTACATTGGGATGCTCGCAGCCTCCCCACCCTGCTCACCTTGTAGTATACAAGTCTGCCATCCTGGGGGCTGACCAAAGCATCCCAGGGCCCTGAGCCTGGTTGGCAGGGCACGACCAGGGGGGGGGACAACACGGGTCCCAACCCACGACAGGTGCGGCCGCAACCCACCCGGGGCACCGGTCACCATGGAGCTGGACTGCTTGGGTGCCTGCGCAATGCACCTAGCTATGTGCACAGAGTGGTACCATTCGCACACAGACCTCCTACGTAGCCAGACTGCAGAGGTGCACCTGTCCACCCGCCTGTGGGTGTGCATGGCCAGGAGTGCTGCCAGAGCCCGGAGAGCCCACTATGGGCACAGGTGCTCCCTGGCATGCCTCAGGGCCCAGCAGGTGTCCGCGGCGGCCCTACAGGCCCTCGTCTGTGCTCAGGGGGCTGGATGCTTTGCTCTGTGAGGTAGGCGGGTGGCTCCAGTGGTGGAGGGAGATCATGGGGCGTGCTGCTCTGCTCTCAGTGCCTATTGCCAGGTGGGTATAGGTCACGGAGCAGGCACAGGGGTGGTGTGCCAGGGTGCTGGCTCAGTGGGACAAGGCTGCCTGGAGAGCGCACTTCCTCCTGTGACTCACAGAGCTGTTAATGCCCTGGCTGGAGCGGCAGGCCACCCCCATGCGGACCCCGTACCCATGGTCCAGCGGGTGTCCATCGGGAACTGAGCCCTTGCAACACGCAACTCCTGCTGCTCCATCTCGCAACACTTCGGCGTTGGGGTGAGCACTGTCACTGGGATCCTGCGGGACGTCTGCGAGGTGGTGGAGGGTGTGCTCCTGGAACAAGTGATCCATCTGGTGGACCAGGGGACGTGATGACCGGCTTCACAGCTGGGGGATTCCCCAACTGCATGGGCGCCATGAATGGCACCCACATGGAGATCCTCCGCCCATCCGCTGGTGAGGCCTCAGAATATGTCCGTCGACATGGGTACCGCTCCCTGCAGCTGAAGGTGGTCGTGGACCACCGGGGTCAGTTCATAGACATTTACATGGGCCACTCTGGTCGCAGCCATGATGCCCGGATCATGACCATCTCTCCCTTCTATGCCTGGATGTACCACGGAGACTTCACAGACATGAGGATGACCTGAATTGAGGGGGTAATGATGCCCCCCTGCATCCTGGGATACCCAGACTACCCACTTACCTTCTGGTTGATGAAGGCATACCTGGTCGCCCGGAACCCTGTGGAGGCGCTCTTCAATACTTGCCTGTGTGCAAGCCGGACAGTGGTCGAGAGGGCTGTTGGGGCCCTCAAGCAGCGCTGGGGGAGCCTTGCCGGCCGCCTGGACTGCACAGTGGAGACTTTTTCCCTTGTGATTGGAGCCTGCTGTGTGCTGCACAACGTGTGCGAGACCAAGGGGGGCGCCCTCGATTACCCTGTGCCCCGGCGCCCCCCGGCCCCATGCCTCTCTATGTGAATGCAGAGAACCCGTGGGAGTACTGATACGCAAAGTACATCTGGGCCACCCCGGCGAGGTGGAACAACAGAGGCTGCGGGGTGGGGGAGAGATTTAAAGTACACACAGCAGCAGAGGGACGTGGCAGAATGGAGTGAGGTGGAAAGGAGACGAGAGTGGTGGGAGAGAGAGCAAGGGAGGAGGAGGAGGTGGTGGTGGAGGAGGAGGAGGTGCAGGCAGAGGAGGGGGTAGTGCTGCACCTGCAGGTGGTGGAGGGGCAGAAGCAGCAGCAGCAGCTGGGACAGGCAGTCCCTGAAATGGCAACTGGACCAGGGGATGAGGCACCCTGGAAACAGGTAAGGGGACCGAGGGGGGGCACCAACACCACCACCATAGAGATCAGGGCTGCATGCCCCATGGTCTCCCTCCGCCACTGGAGGTGCCCAGCCACCTCGTGGAGCTATGTGACCCTCTCCCATGGAGGACGGCTTGCCAGGCCACCCCGGATACCCACAGGGCCCTGAGCTGGGCCAGGGAGCGCCTGTGGGCGTGGTGGGCTCTCCAGGCCCTAGCGGCACTCCAGGCAATGGTAACCCGCAGGCGGGCGCCCAGGTGCACCTCAGCAGTCTGGTTGGGCAAGAGTTCAGTGTGCGAGCGGTACCACTCTGCGCAGAAGGCTAAGTGCATCCCGCAGGTGCCCAACCAGCCTATCTCCATGTTGCACATTGCCACAAGTGGGGGGCAGCCGGCCCAATTATAGGCTAGGGAACGTGTATCCCCACCCCTGGGTCTCGACCCAGGGCCCTGCTGGGGGTCTCCAGGTTGGTTATGGGCAGTCCCCCTCCCGGCTGCCCTGGCAGGCTCCTGCAGTGCGGCCATGCTGGGGAGCTGGGGGCAGTCCATGGAGTGCACCTGGTGCCCCTGCAAGGGGCCTGGCACATGGTCCAGGCTGCGCCTAGGTGTGTGCGGGCTGCAGCTGTATTCCTGATGTCATCAACCTCCCACCTCTCAGTATAGCAAGCCTGTTGCCCTTGCCACCCTGATTAGTGTGAATGCTGTCCTGTCTGTGAGCTCTGTTACAGTAACTGTGCTGAGTTCACACCCCACGCCTCGCTCGCTCGCTTGCCATGCCAAGTTGCAGCCGCCAGCCTTATCGGCTGGCCTTGAGGCCCCCCTGCATCTCCTCCCATCCCTCCAGGGATAGTGGGGCCCCTCTGTCCTCACACTTAGCCTCCTTTGCTTCCTGGACCATGGCTGGCTGCGCTTCCACCAGGTTCCCATTTTCCAGTGCCCATGGGGCCCCCCATCGCTGGACCTTCCGCAAGACCATGGCCCTCTGTCACCTGTGTCATTCCCCAGCTGTGCAATTGCTCCTGAGCTTCCCGGACAGTCTGTTCAGTGCCTATGCGAGTGTGAGCTTGGGACTGCACTACTTTGGCTATGAGGCGAGCGCCGCGATTGCCGGCTGCATGCGGAGACCCTTGGCCTGATTCCTTTTCCCGATGGGTGCATCCCAGAGATGAGATGCTCACATGTGGAGTTGTTGGTGGCGGAGACCATGTATGTTTTGTCTGTGTGCATCCTGGCCGCCTACACGGTCTGTCTGACTGAGGGGGGCCCTGCCCTTGCCGTGTCTTATTTTGGCTGTGTTCACGGGGTCTGTGGGTACCAGCGATCGCGTGGGGCGGTGTATCACCAACTGTTGGACCTCAGTCACCTTCCGTGGCCCCCTGCTGCTGACTGGATTGTTCGAGCTCACCGAGGCAGAGCTGGCGGCGCTGTGCGGTGTGTGGTCCTGTTCCGATGTGCAGTTGGGGATCACCTCACAGGATCCCTTCGAGGCTTACTACCTGGTCGCCCACCACATGTCTGTGCTGGGCTACCATTGGAGCATGCTTCAGTGGCCCCACTTCATTCACCTTGTGGGCCACCCAGCCACGGGCCCCTTCGTTGCCCCCTGCAGCCAGCTGTGAAGCCCCCTGTGCCTACCATGCCTCTGTTGGTGGCCCCGCAGAGAGCTCCCACCTCCTCCCTGCTGTTGTGGGTTGGTGCCTGCTTCCTCCATGATGTCCTGGCCTTGCAACTGTGCTGCTTGTTTCTGGGGGTTCCACTGCCCCTGCCTGTGGCTCTGAGCCACCCCCACGTTCGCCTCTGCAACCGGTGCTACCCTCCGTGGCTGCCTTCTCCTGTGGCTGAGCCCTGCTCTCTATGCCTCCATCCGGCTCCCTGGGTTGCTGCTCACCTTCCTCATCCACCATCGCTCCCTCCTGTGCCTGTGACCCCCCCTTGGGTGCCTATGTGACCGTGGGTTTCTGGGGTGCCTGGTCTTCACCTCCCGGCATCCGCCCGGGTGTGTGTGTGTATCTGTGGACCGGCTGCACTGCTCCAGCTTTCCAGATCTCCCCTCCATGGCACCCTTGCCGGCACTTGGGGTGCTTGTCTGCCTCCTGGACCATTCCCGGGCCACTTCCTGTTCCATGTGGCCTCCCCCGGTGCCTGTAACTTGACCTTTCAGTCCCCCCATTCCATGACTGCCTGTGTAGCTGTAGGGGTGCCCTACAGCTACACAGGCACATGGGTGCCTGTGTGGACTGTCCTGTTGTGGGGGTTCTGGGTTCTGTTTCCCATGTCCTGCCCTGCCCCTGGGCCACCCCCTCCCCCCTGTGCCCATTGTGCCATGTGTGTTGTCTGTCCCGCTGTGTCCCCTCTTCCCTTCCTTTCCCTTGCATGTGAGAGTTCACCCGGGTGTGTGCATGTGCTGTGTGTTCCACTGTGCCCTCGTTGTCTCTGTGCCTGCTGTGTGTGTTGCCTTGGCAGCTCTATTCCCTCTTCCCCCTCCCTTCCCATTTCCCTTTTGTGGGCATTCCCTGTAGGCGCTTGTGGCTTCCTCTGCCCTTGGTCGGCCATGTCTACCTCCCGCCCCTCCCTGGTGCCTTCTGGGTGTTTTGACCATGGCTGGGAATCGGTGTCACATCTGTTGTGCTGCCCTGGCCCGTAGTCTGACGGCCTGATTCCCTGCCGTGGTCCTGATCCTGTCATGTCTGTTCGGGGCCTTCCTGGACCATGAGGGGTGGTTGATTGGTTCACCACCACTNGCAGCATCCTGTCTCTCTAGAGATACGTAGTCAGGCCAATGAGATTATTTTCCAAAAGAAACCTTTTTTGTGAATGAAAAATTGAGCATCATTAGAAAAATTGAGCATCATTAGAAGTCAACAAATACTCTGCGAGACGGATATCAAAAATTTCTGGGAAAGTAGTAGGATAATCCACACATCTCTCAGCTGTGTATAATATGGGCACTTAAAGAGGACGTGTTCAAGGTTTTCATGAAGTGAGTATGCACATCTTCTTAAGCTATAATCAACATTTGTCATCCTACCCTCCTTAACTGCCGAATCAAAAAGTTGAAAATGAATTAGAGTTAACATTCTATGCAATTGGAACTCATTTATCTCTAAGAGGTCTCTTTCCAGATGGAATGTATCTTTTACGACGGTATACCAGGGAGCTATCCTATTGGCAGCAACCTTGGCCAAATCATCTTGAGCTGCAGTGTCCAAAATCCTTTGTTTCAACTGTGAAATTGTAACCGAGCTTGGTGCACTGAGGCAGAGGGTGGCAGAGCATCCAATTCTTCTCAAAATACTCTCCGTCTTTTTCCACCTTCTATACTGCCTACTGCCAGAATGATTATATTGTTCTTGCCGGCATCGAAATATTAAATGTGCAGGATCTGATCGGTGACACTTATCCTGAAAAGTTAGGGCTCTAATTTGAGCCCAAGAAGATATTGGATAAAGACCTGTCTCTGTCCTCAATGTAGACAAATGTGTTGAGGATGGAATGCCCAAGATTCCTCTAACAAATGTATTTTGGACAGCCTCCATTTCTTTATTACTTGTGGGAAACCATAACTCCACACCACATAGCAACTGGGCTAGAGACTTTGCTCTAAACACTTCCGATACAGCAGGAATACTTGGAAATGCCGTGGTTCTATAATGTCTCAGAATTCCCACAATTGAGCTCTTCGCTTTTGCTATATTATGGTTTTGTTATGCATCTACCAAGACAGTGAGGGAGAAAAAGAAACACCCAGATAAATTGGTTTAGAGAATGATAGGGTTTCCAATTTGCCAGCAACGATTCAGTTGCGGGCGTCCAAAAACAAACCTGTGATTTTTTTTGGCATCGACAGACATTCCATTTTCAAGACAGTAAAGGGCCAGGTGATTTAGCTCAGTCTGGAAGCGCCTCTGAGTTTGCAATAGCAACATAATGTCATCTGCATATAGCAATATGGATAAGGGTTTTTCATCTACTTTTGGGGTGTGTGTGTGTATCTAGAATAGCAGCATCCCTTGCCGCTACCAGATCATTAATAAACAAGCTGAAAAACAAGGGAGCCAAAAGACAACTTTGTCTGACTCCTGCATCAACATGAAAGGAGCAGGAACGATTTCCCTAATTTTTCAGTCTCACCACTCCTTTGAATTAGAGTGTGACTCCCTCAACAAGTCCGAAAAGTGGGGATTGATATCCAAGAAAGCAAGTTTGCTCCATAGCTTAGCCCTGTGTCAAAGGCATTAGTAAAATCTATGAAAGTGACAGAAAGTCTTCCTCCTCTAATTGAAATGTACTTGTCAGTCAGATGCATGAGGATGAAGCAATTATCCATCCCTGATCTTCCTTGACGAAAGCCTGACGGTTCGTCTGCTAACAAACATTTATCAGCTACCCAAGCTTCCAGTTCTTCCACAATACTACGGGAATATAATTTCCCTATCTATGGGAGGAGACGAACGGGTCTGTAATTCGCAGGATCCTTCCTATCGCCATAGGGATTGTAACTGCCAGACTCTAAAGGAAACTTTTTGATGGAACTCAATAAGGAAAAGAGTTTGGCTAATTTTTTTTCCATTTCATTTTAATTTTGTACCCTGCAAACTACGCCCCAGGTGTCTCGTAGCAGCTTGCACTCACAAATGAAATGCAATATAAATACATAATATAAACAGTACATAATATAATAATACATAATATAAACAATACATAATAATCTAAATATATATCAAATATCAACCCAATAGCAGTCCACTTGAAGGAAAATATACAAACCAACCCCCCCTCCCACCCCAAGCCCCACCCCAACCCATTCCCCGCTGCCTGCTCACACCAGGCAGCCCCAACCCTCGCGTTGCACCCACCTCACACCTGGGGCTGCCCTTGGGACCTCCCCCCTCCCTGTTGGAAAAACAGCTCCAGATGACATCACTTTTTGCACCAACAAACCGTAATGACCACTAGGGGCATTTGGGAGTAGAGATAGTGAGTTAGTGTGAGTGTCACTTTAACCTTTCCTGATCTCTGCTTCTAAGCCCC
>QEPC01006549.1:8066719-8082853 GCA_003113815.1 Sphenodon punctatus | reverse complement strand
AGCAGAGTTTTGGACAGAGATGAGGGGAGAAAGGTGAGACCGGGGAAGGCCAGTGAGAAGGAGGTTACAGTAATCGAGGTGAGAGATGACCAGAGCATGAACAAGAGCTTTGGGTATAAGACAGGGCCCTCAGAAAAATGACTGTATTAATTCCCTAGCAGTCAGTTTTTTAACATTGAATTCAGCGACCAGGGTAGCGGTGAAAGGAATGTCCAACCTGAATGCCATATCCATTGAATTCAGTTGCTCCTATCCGAATCTCCTGGATCAGGTATATAGCCTGCTCCGCTACTGTATAGTTTGTCATATTTGGTTCGGTCCAGCCATCACTCTGTTCAGTCAGTCGTTCATTACGGTTTGGCCCGGTTGTCCTTTTGATCCGATCCAGCCATCGTCCCTTTCCTAGTCTAACAGCAATGTATCTGTATCATGGGAAGCAGGCAGAAAAGGCTCTAGAAGGAACCAAAATCAAACCGGAACAACCCCTGAAACCAGTGCTGAACCAGATCTAAACTGACCCATATCGGAGCCCTAACCCGGACATTCAGTTACCAATCTGATCAAGAGTATCAAGGAAGGAGCAGAATCACTCTCTAGCAGTCCCACGCACCCCCGCAATTGTGTCAACAACACCTCATGATCAACTGTATCAAAGGCCGCCAAAGATCTAACAGGATCAACAGGGCAGAATTCCTCATGCCAAACTCCAGGCACAGGTCATCGACCAAGGCCACAAGCACAATCTCTGTGCCATAATCAGAGTGAAATCGCAACTGGAACGGGCCCAGGAATCTGATGATATCGAGATTAGCCTGAAGCTGTTGGGCAGCCACCCGCTCAATAACCTATCCTAAAACAGGAAGGTTAGAGACAGGCCATAGCTTGGCCCCAGGAAGTCATTAAAAATGGGATTTTAATGTATTTTTGTGTGTTTACATTGTAAGCCACCCTCAACCTTAGGGGGAAGGGAGGGGTATCAAATTTAAATAAATAAATAATCCCTTTTGATTTTTAAATCAAAGTACCTTGTAATGTGAAGCATTTCAGTGTTTGGTTGGCAAACAGTACACAGATCATTCCCAGGCTGCAGTGCCAAGTGCCTCGCCTGCTGTCATCCGGAGACGATGATCCCAGAATGCTGTGCGTGTAAGGCAGCAATGGATAACGCGCCTCATTGTGTGTGCTTTTGTGACTTCTGGACTGTAGGCTGACGGCAGGGGAGGGCTGGATCAGTTTTGAACTCTGGTGTGAACAATACCAAGTTGAGTTTGTAAAGCTGGAAAAAGTCATTCCACTTGGTTAAATCACTGTCGCTCTGTTTGTGTGAGAAGGCACGCGAATCCTTGCGCTTTACATCGGCAAAGAGGTACGTGTAGGCAAGTGTTAAACTAGTGTAAGCAGTTGTGAAACAGAGTTGGATCCATTTATGACACACCACTTCTCACAGCCCCACAATGATGGCACTCCCTTTCTTCGGAGATGTGGCTGAGCCCGAAACGGTTCTCTCTGACAGGCAATGGGTGTAGACAGATGGACGGTAGCTCCAGGGGCAGCTGTGCCTGCCTTCTTCACCCCTGGGCTGGCTGGTTTGTCTAAGGGCACCAGTGTAGAACAGGCTGCAACTCTATGGTGTGTGTGGGGGGGAGTACCGTGTGGTTGGGCCGCAGCCAGGGGAACCCGCCAAGTCTATCTAAAGCGGACCCAGGCGGGGCTGGAATTGGGTGGATTGTGGGGGTGCACCCCCAAAGCAGTTCTGAGAGCAGGCAGCCCTGTGTAATACATTTTTGTTTGGCCAGGCATTTGGCAGATGAGGTTAGGAAGTTGTGAGCATTTTACTCCTTTTTACTTGGTTTTATTTGGGTATCTTAATCTTTGGTTTGAATTGGATTTAATTTGCATTTTTGAATATGATTTTAGGTATTGTAACCTACCCTGAGCCTCAAGGAAGGCTGAGATAAAATAAGTAAATAAGAAATAAATCCATTTTCTCTTTGATGTTGCAGGAAGAATCTTTTTTTTTTTTTTTAACCCAGAATACTTCCTCTCCTCCCCGCCCCCTTGTCTCTGAAGTAGAGTTGTCTGCAACTGGAGTTGGGGCTGACGGGCGCATTTTGGTGCCTGGGTGCTGTGATTCTATGTCCGCTGTCCGACTGGTGGGACCTGCGTACAAGCTCAGGGTCTACCTGAGCTCGGGAAGGAATTTCCCTGTGGGTCAGATTGACCGTTGATTCTGAGGTTGTTGTTTTTTTGCCTTCCCCTGCGGGCTGGGTGTGGCTTCTTTGAGACATCTGGGTTTTCCTTTTATAAGACGGTTCCCTGTAGTTTCAGGGATCAGTGTGCTCTGGTCAGACCCGATCTCTACTTGTGGCAGTTTTTTGTGTGAAGCTGAGTTTCTTGTTGGGTGGAAATTTCTGTGGGTGATGAATCCTTTATTGGCGCAGAGGGCAGAACGGGATGACCCTGGAGGTGCCTTCTGGCTCTGCAACTCCATGACATCCAAAGGGTCCGCTGGAGCCCAGCATCTAAATGCATTAGAATTAGAGCTGAAACATGTACCTGAAAAAACGGGGAAACCCGTTTAATTCCCAGTTTCTGCATTGACCCCAAAATTTCATGTACTAATCGGTACCTGATTCAGGCACCCAGTGCCCCAGTACATCAACTTGCGATCCCAGAAGGTCAACGCCTGGTCCCGTTTTTTAAAAATTTTCCATCCCAATTTACCAATCGGTAACCGGAAAATCAGAAAATCGGTAATGAAAATGACCAGTTTTTCAGGTATTTTGGTACCTCTGTTGGTGGTAGCTGAAAATGTGGGTATTGCCCATGGCTACTAATTGGATAGTTCTGGATCGACTAAGCTGGTGTCATTGCGCTACGGATAGGCAGTGGCCTACACTCTAGTTTATTGACCCTGGTTGGATCGTAACAAGCAACAGTGCCAATATGGTATCCATGGCAACATATCCTGGAATTAAGGCTAAAGTAATTTTGTTTCTCTCAGATGTTGTAACTACCAAATTGCCCATCATAATAATGGAGTAAAGATCACTTTGGGTGTGTTCACATTTCACATGAAACAACCCTTATCTATTCAGGGGGTCATCCCAGGGTTCAAAGCCATTCACATGAAAGTATTTAATAGGAGCACTCTTGTCCAAAATGCTGCAGTGGGTCAAATACTTATATTTTGAACATGCTCGTCTGTCTGTCATTAGATATTACATTTAAACTTGTAATAGATGTCCATTCCAAAGTCTGCATTTTGTTTTCAAAACATTTTGACAGAAAATTAAAAAAAAAAAAGAAAAATGACCTATTTCATAAAATGTTTTTAACAATGTCAAAATTGTATTTTTAAAAAAAAAGAAGGGGGGGGAGGAAGGTTTGAAGGAACCAGCTCTACTAAAAAATAAACATGGCCAGGAGAAATCACAGTATGTAGTTCCTTGTTCCAGTTTCCAATATGGTTTGGCAATTGTCAGGGTTTTTTTTAAAAAAAAAGCTAGGAGCATCAAACCCAGTTTCTGAAAACATGAAAGAAATTGCAAAGTGTTTTTGTGTAAAGCCTGGATCTGTTAGCCTGGGAATGTTTATTGCTCTTGTTATTTATTATTTATCATTTGAAATTGGATGAAGAGTCCAGAAGGTGTAATTCTAACGATCCCCTCGTAATTGTTTTTTTTGTTTACCTCCCCACCCCCAAGAAATGTTCTCTCAGAGCTTGGAACTGCTTTATATGGCCCCTGCTCAAACAGCAGCTCGCAGGTCGGACAAACTGAAAGGCAACCATTGACCTTGAACATTTGATGACAAAGGGTAAAACCACATGTGCAGGCGTTGCAGCGACTCCCCAGCTCGGTCTGCGGCAGAAAACCACAGCCAACATGGGTCGGGGAGAGGCACTGAACAGACGTGCCCGTGGCCGGAGAGCTACCCCGCCACCCTCATGGTCCGGGTAGGGCAGGGAGCTAAACAAACATGCACGTGGGCAGTCTTGCCCTGCTCCCAGTGTCCCGCGTGACCAGCCATGGCGGCCTCTGTCCCTAGACAGGTATTTTGTAATGGTTATTTTGGAAATTGCAAAGGCTTCGGCCGCAATAAATATTCATTCATTCATTCATATAGCACCAGAAGTGTACCTGGCGCTTTATAGAGAATAAAATAGACACGGTCCCTGCCCGAGAGCTTACAATCTATGCCTTACTAATATAAATATCAGAAGCAGGTAAATAAAGGCTGCTCTAATAAGGATCTAAACCAGGGGCGGGGAACATTTTCCCTCCCAGGAGCCACTCTGAAAATCAATACAAGCTGCAAGAGCCGTATAAAAGTAGGGGGCAGAAAATGGTTGTGTTCAGGAAGAAGAGGATCCAGATCATTTATTTATTCAATTTTTATCCCACCCTTTCCCTTAGGCTCATGGTGGATCACGTTTCAACTTCTTTAACAATTAACCTTAGACTAATTAACTAGTAATCCTCACAACAACCCTGTGAGGTAGGTTAGGCTGAGAGATCTGTGACAGGCCCAAGGTCACCTGGTGGGTTCATGACTAAGGCGAGTCTGGAACTGGATGCCTCCCCCTACCTCCTGGTCCCAGTACTGCACTCCTAATCACTACACCACACTGGCTCGTGGCGATCTATGGCATGGATCCATCCTCTACCTTGGTGTACATGCTCCCTTCCCCTGAACACAGTCTTTCAGGGCTTCGGATGGGCATGAGCTGCCGGGGGCCAGATCTAAGAACGGGTAAGGGGCCGTGGGCTGCATTTGGCCCTCAGGACTGAGATTCTCCATCCATAGTAAGCAAAGCATTATAGGCCGAGCCAGTGGGCATTTTTAGACACATGTTAAAGCTTTGGATGTTTCAGTCTTCTGGGTTTACAAGTACACAAGTAAGTTCTGGATGCATTCTTCACACACACACTGCCCTGAGGCAGCCTAAAGTAGCCGCAGCTTACCTTCCGTTTAACCCCCTATCCTCAGGGTTATACTATCAGTTTGAGTGGATGGACTATGGCAAGAGATCAGCATTTGCCAAACTGAGATGCAATGGTTTCCCTTCAGCATTCCTGGAAGGCCGCTATAAGGGTTTCCCCAAGGAACAGCGGCTCTGTACCTTATGTGATTTGAGGGAAGCTGATTCCCTCGCCCACATCCTCCTATATTGCCTCATGCTCACTGGCCCCAGATATAAATACTTGGGTGGGATCTTGAGGGATTTAAGTATTTATCACCACCACCCCATCACCCCCCAATAGTATTTTACAGAAACTTCTTAGCCCAAATGATTCGGAAATATCCCGGGCGGTGGCAAGTTTTTGCCAAATAGTTATTGGTATTAGACATGCTTATTTGGATTCTCGATAGTCTGGGGTTGAACTCTAGCAAGTTGGGTTTAGATTTACTACATTATGGCTTGATTTCGCCATCTAAGGTTTTATATGTTTTATTGTATTCTGACTCTGGCTTTTGCCTGTGAGTATTTATTATTGGTGTTTCTGTGTATTTGGTACTGGTATTCTGTATTCTAGTTTTGGAATTTTGTAAGAGGTTTATGCCGATTTTGTTATGGCTACGGCCCAACAATAAGCAAATATCAAAGTAGCCGTAGCTGTAGACGTGACAGGCTGCCATGGAAACCAAGTGACCACAGCTGCCTGGAGCAAAGCAGTTTACTAGGATAATGTTTTACACACAAAAGTTCTGGGAGAAGTTTCACGCAGAAGTTCAAAGATCCGGATGTTTAAGATCTGGATGAGTGATTTAGACACACAGAATGTTCTGGATGTTAACAGCAAACATCCAGGTGAAATGTGTGTCTAAAAACACCCAGCGTTAGAATGGGGAGGGGAGGCAGGCCTAATGCATAGGCCCCTCTCTCCTTTCACCCATATATTGGTTTCCTTGCACTTCTATTAGGGTGGCCAAATAGGCAAATTCTAGAGGACACTTATGAGAAATACAGGTTGCAAGGCTATTGTTGCATCCAGGGCTGCAGGATTGTATGCAGGGCTGCACCTGTATTTCTCAGAAGTATCCTCTAAAGTGTGCATATCTGGCCACCCTGTCTCTTCTATACAAAACTGAATTAAAATCTAAAAGATTGATGCACTTGTTTTTTGTTCCTTAGCTGTTAAACCGGTACAGTATGCGGGTTCCCACTTCTCTGGATTTGGCCCGGGGACTCTAGGTTTTGACCCAAAGTCTCCAGGCTCCGGGGAAAGCCTTGATTTTTCTGGGCTAGCCAGGAGTAAGCCCTGTAACCCAGAGAAATTGATGCTTCTAGGGACAGCAGTGGGCAGCGTTGTGGGGAGGCCATGTGGACTTTCCTATCCCCTTCCTGATGTCTTCCTGCCCCTAGGGAGCATCATGACATCACAGCCCCTGCCCCCTCTAGGTTGAAAGCCCAGAAAAGGGGAGTAAGTAACCCTACGCGGCACCACCCCTAACTTTCCTGAATGAGTGGAGTGCGAAGGGACTGGCTGGGTAGCTGAGCTCCCTCATAGAGCTGAGCGGTGGATGGGCCGCCTTTCGCCGCAGGAAATGATGTTATGGTGGGAGGGGCTTAAAGCCTTTAAATGATGAGTTCTCTCACGGGGGGTGGGTGGGAGGAGAAGTAGCACAGTCAGGAGTCCTTATCCAGGGACTCTTTTTTTTTGCTTTTGTGGATTGACTTTTCTGTAGGGGAGCACTTTGAAGGTGAGAGTGAGCGCAATAGAGGATTGTGCCTTTCTTTGTTCCCGGGGAAGCTTTGGGATCCTCAGTCTAGCAAGATTCCGGCCAGGCCACAAATGGTGATCATTCCAGTTGATATAAACAACTGTAAAGTTAAACAGTGTCCTGAAATAGTCTCAGAGGAGTAAGTGATTTGTTGATTCATGGTCTGAGCCTCTAAGGTGAGGCACCGGCTTCTAGTCTGAATTATTGCCTTACATTTATATTTTTCCCAACTGTGTAGATATGGCCTGATTTAGTCTGGAGGGGAGACCCACAGCTTCAGACACCCCCACCCCCCTGCCAGAAGTTCAGATCAGATGGGTGTAGACATAACGTCAATGTGTGTCTGAATGTGAGTTTTGACCTTGATGTGAACACCAGTTTGGCCCTGTGTTCACCATGTGGCGTTGCTTAGACACACAGCCCATCTTGGGGCAAATCGGTGTCTTGCTCACCACCCGATCTTAGTATGCAAGTGCTGCCCCCTTGTTCCCCATGTTGTACCTGCTGACACCCCACGTGTTATCAACGTTGGCCATTGTGTTCAGCTGGAACACGCAAATTGTCCTTGTAACACAATGGTGTTCACATTGCGTGTTCAGCGGGTGGCCAACTTGGTGTTGGGATTGTTATGGTGCTTACGCACAACAACCAAACACGTGCTTAGGGGTTTTGACACTTGATCTTTGTTACGTCTAAAGACGCCCGATGTCCTTTATCCTGGGGTAAGTAAAACTGCCACTGAGAGAGAGGCTGAAGGATCAGCCTACTATTCAAGGTCTTTTTCCTAGGCCCAATGAAGTTGGTGAGAGACTTCCAATTGATTTAAGGGCATGGGATCAGATTCCTTAACCTTTCAAAGCATTGGGTGTAGTAGAGACATAAATTAGGAAATCTCTGAAAGGTCGCCATACAGGAGATTTCCTCATTGCAGAAGGTGAAGAGAGAGTCACCTTCTCTGAGGTGTTACCTGACTTTGAGAAAGTCACTTTTTGGAGAGAGTAAGAGATATCCTCAAAGCTACACAACAAGTCAATAGCTGATCAAAGGTTGCACATCAGACATCCCCAAGATCTATTCACAACAGACACTGGATACGGTGTTGGACTTAGACTTCGGACACCAGGGTTCAAATCGTCTCTTAGTTATAATGTACCTAGGTGGTCTTGGGAAGTCATTAACTCTCTGCCTCAGTTCCCCATCTGTAAAATGGGAAGAATAATGACCTACCTCATAGTAACTGTTGAACTGAACAAAGTGTTGAGTACTGGAAGTAATCAAAATGCCAAAAGGAAGAAAACGAAAACACATCAAAGCAAATGTTGCAATGGTAACAAAGACAAATTCAAATATTCATCCAGGAAAATGAATATGGCAGTTACT
Source organism: Sphenodon punctatus (assembly GCA_003113815.1). Classification (NCBI taxonomy): domain Eukaryota; kingdom Metazoa; phylum Chordata; class Lepidosauria; order Sphenodontia; family Sphenodontidae; genus Sphenodon; species Sphenodon punctatus. The sequence goes on along the minus strand of QEPC01006549.1, from coordinate 8,074,744 downwards.
TCGTGAACAGGAAATGTTGTATTTCCTTCACCTCTATCTAATATCTTAAATTTTTGCAACAAGAATCCTTTGCCTATTAAATTTCTTTCTTGAATGTTGGATTAGCTGAACAGACGATGATTTGGGTTGTGTGACTGATGGTGCTTAGTGCTTCCACTGAGTATCGCGGACTGCACAAGGTCAACCCAACGCAGGTGCTTAGATTTTTTAAATAGCCCCCTTCTTGTTGAGTAACAATAATAGCACAACTGATCTGGGTGAAATATCCCCCTGCTCTTAGACTTCGTCACAAAGCTTTATCATTTTGTCCTTCACCACAGCCAGCAAGGCCACCGGACAGGAGTAATAGAGTTGTGATTGACTTAACAAAAGCAGAGATTAATATGAAATAGTAAGGGCATAGGGAGGGGAAGGAAGCAAATGTTCCTGCCGTAGTAAAGTTTAACGCCAGTCACTGACTTTGCTTCAGCAGGCGGCTCTTGGGATAGGGTTGTCCGTTGTGAATTTCATTGTAGGGATGCAATCGGGGTCCCGTGATGTCAGTAGAGAACCGTACTCATTTTTAAATTCTGTGTATGTGCCTGTGTGAATGTATTGCCTATGAAAGAATTAAAGGGAACAAATATCCATTAAGACATCGGTTCTCAAAGTTTTTCAGACTGTGCCTTCACTGAGAGCCAAATGAAATCCTTGTGACCCAAACATTGACAATTGGCAGATCCAGTCCTGATGGGGCCCCACTTAGTACTGCAGCATCGCCTCTTGGGGTCATGAGGGAGCTCCTACATTAAAACTTCCACAGAGCTCTTGTTTAACCTGAGCAGCCTTGGAGCTGCTGGGGATGTGTTTGAAAGATGCATGTTGCAGGGCTGCACTAGAACCAATGTAGCCCTGCCCTATTTATTTTTCATAAGCATCCCCTGCTAAATGGGAGGTATGGTAGCCCTCCTCTTGGCCTTTTGAACCGTAGAGGCATGTTCCATCAAGCCGTTTGTTCTGTGATCTTTTACTAGAGGCCTCCAACCCAGGCCCACCTGGCTCCTGTTGGGGTTGGGGAGGGTACACCCTCTGCTCAAGCCCCTTGGGTTGGGTTGGGCAGTGGTACACCCTCTGCTCAAGCCCCTTGGGCTGGGTTGGGTAGGGTACACCCTCTGCTCAAGCCTCTTGGGCTGGGTTGGGTAGGGTACACCCTCTGCTCAACCCCTTTGGGTTGGGTAGGATACACCCTCTGCTCAAGCCCCTTGGGTTGTGTTGGGTAGGGTACACCTTCTGCTCAAGCCCCTTGGGCTTGGTTGGGTAGGGTACATCCTCTGCTCAAGCCCCTTGGGTTGGGTTGGGTTTCCTGTTGGCAGGAAGCCCTGCCCCCATTGATCACCATAGTATCATGGAGTTCAATGAGGGTGGCAATGCCACCCATGGACATATTGGGCCTTGGCTCAGGAGAGCCCGGCTGCTTCAAGACTGGGCTCCATTTATACTCAATGCAATGCAGGTGTTGGTGATGATCTATAAAGCCCTACACGGTCTCGGCCCCTCTTACCTTAGGGACCGCCTCACCCTTCGCGCCCCAGAGTGGCTGTTCGCCCAAGCCTTTGGGAGGGAGGGGTAGGGGAATGTTTTAGTTTCCCCCACCTATTTATACCTATTTATATTTATATTGGTCTTTTTTGCCCTGTTTTAATATTTTAAATATGATGTGAATTTAAAAAAATTCTTAGAAAATTTTATTGTATGTTTTAAGGTTGTGAGCTGCCTCCTGCATGGCAGGAGGGGCAGGATAGAAATTTATAAAATAAATAAATAAAAAATAAAATCAGGCTTGAGCTGGGCTCAGGTCAAAGTTTTCAGCCCAAGCAAGACTCTAATTTCGACAAATGTCCATTATAAATATCATGGCCAAGCTCCCATTGATTTCAGTGAAGTCAAGATTTCACCTACAAAGAATGTGGTTGCCGTTTTGGTTCCAAATGGAAAAAAAAAAATGGAGGCAAAGTCATTTCAGTGCTTTCTTTTATTTGACTGACTTCTGTTGGTGAGTGTATGCAAATTAGTGGGCCACCCAGGGCCCTTCCTCGAGCTTTCAAAGACTTAGGACTATAGACTGAGCAATGCAGGATGGGGCATCTGTAGGAAAGCAATCACTTGGGAGGGAGCTGTTAGGGGGGAAAGTTGTTAGCATTTCAAACGTTCAAATACAATGAGGGAAAATCAATAATCCAGTCATAAACTAAATGAACTTGCACATGCTTGCTGTTAGGTATGATTCTACTCTACATTTATTTTGGAGACAAAGTAGTTGAGGCAATCTCTCTTATTTGGAACGGCTTCTGTTGGTGAGAGAAGGCAAGCTGGAGAAATTTATGAAGAAACCACTGCAAGGAGTTTCCATTTCTGGGATCCCCGAGAGGTACCCAGGACAAGGCCTAGGACCTCTGAGGTGGTGCCAACAAAAGCAGAATAAGACCCATTGACAAGAACGGATGAGAATGCTTTTAGGTTGGTTTGTTTAATTATTTATTAACATTTATATCCTGCCCTTCCCCCAAAGGCTCAGGGCGGCTTACAAAAAATAATGATAAAATACAATATAAAAACATTTAAAATCCAAAACCCAACCCACTCTCACCCTCCAATAACCTTCCACCTAATCCCCCGGGTTGAGGACTGTGGAAACCAAACTGCAGCTCAGGAACGCTCAGCCAGGGCTGCTCCTGACCCCGATGCTGCCTTTAATGGTCTTGTGTCTTACTTCATTGCACCGAAGTCTCAACAGCTGAATCCCAGACCCAGCAGCCAATCACCAAGCAGGAGTGGTCTCTGTCGGTGTTTTCAGATGTGACCAGTGGCACCGTTTAACCTGCTAGAGCACGGTTTAAACAGGGTGCCACCGTCACATCGAAAGGCGCCCGCCAGATATTTCTCTGGGCTGAATCCCCACTGTGGTGGGGGAAATCCCCGAGTCACAGCCCGAGCTAGCCACCACCACAGTTGAGATCCGGTCACTGGACCCGGAGTAAAGCGGGCTTTCATGTTTCACAGCCTGCTTCACTTTGACTTGGTCTGCCACCATGGTGGCTGTCATTTGCTGCCATGGTTGCCCGTCAGCCGCGGTGTGTGTGTGTGCTGGACGGGGGCAGGGGCAGGTAGACACATGTCTATGCTCCCTTCCCACCTGGCATCATGGTTGCTTAGTGGCTAACCCAGACCCTGACCACCGCCCAGTTATGTCCATGATGGCAGTGGGTGCCATCACTTCTGATAGCACCTTGTGTGTCTTGTGAGTCTCAGACATATGGGATCTGTGGACACTCTTAGTATAGGGTATCCTGCCTCAGAGCAGGGGTTTGGACTAGATGATTCCTTGAGGTCCTTCCACTATTTCAATTATATGAAATTGTCATTTTTTGTGACTTTTTTTTTTAACTAATGTTTTTGTTTCTCATTGCTTGAAATGGAATTTCTTCATTAAAAAGCTCTCATGTTTCTATAAAGACCACACCAGCGCAGCGGTAAGGGATTTCCCAGGTCCCCAGCTGAGACTGCTATCACCCCTCCCTGTGGTTTGAGGGAAAGGGGNCCAGCCATCGTCCCTTTCCTAGTCTAACAGCAATGTATCTGTATCATGGGAAGCAGGCAGAAAAGGCTCTAGAAGGAACCAAAATCAAACCGGAACAACCCCTGAAACCAGTGCTGAACCAGATCTAAACTGACCCATATCGGAGCCCTAACCCGGACATTCAGTTACCAATCTGATCAAGAGTATCAAGGAAGGAGCAGAATCACTCTCTAGCAGTCCCACGCACCCCCGCAATTGTGTCAACAACACCTCATCTAGATGTGTATAAGAGACAGTCCCTCCCCCTCCCAGGCTGCGTGGGTGGAAGAGGGGACACCCCCACCCCCCTGCCAGAAGTTCAGCTCAGATGGGTGTAGACATAACGTCAATGTGTGTCTGAATGTGAGTTTTGACCTTGATGTGAACACCAGTTTGGCCCTGTGTTCACCCTGTCTCTTATACACATCTAGATGTGTATAAGAGACAGATCCATTACAGTCCAGGACTTAATCCTGGACCGTGCAGTCAACCTCGCATGTATCACGGAGACCTGGTTGGACGATGAGTCGGGTCCTATTTTGGATTACCTCGTTCCAGCTGGGTACTCCGTGCAGCATCAGTCACAGATGCTGCACAGAAGGATTGGGGGGGGGGGGTAACCATGTGGGTTTTTTTAATTCATGGTCCGTAAGGAGGTATCCAGTTCAGTCTCTCTCGGTGATCAAGGGCCTCCATCTTGTGATTGATTTGGCAGGAAACAGACTGGGAGTGCTGTTGATATACCATGCACCCACCAGTACAGCAGCATCCCTGCACCTTCTAGCAGAGCTCATGTCGGATCAACAGCCACACCTGTCTCTTATACACATCTAGATGTGTATAAGAGACAGGGAGGAGGAGAATGGGACTGGTTTGGGGGGATCTGTCCCCCCTGTAAGGGGGGGTTGGACCCCAATATAAGGGATTTTGTGTGCCCCTTTGTGAGGGGGTGGGAGTCTCCCCTGCTGCTTTGGCAGGGAAGCCAGGAGGGAAGGGGTCTGGAGGAGGGGCCGGCAGGGAGGGAGGTCACGTCTATCGGGGTTGTGATGGGGCGGGGGAGATATGGTCCCTGTAGGGGGAGGGAATTCGATCTGCGGGATGGGACGGTTGTTTGGTGTCTGTCCCTCTCATCCCCCCCAGCTGAGCAGGTGGTGAGGTGTTGCAGGATCAGGGGACCTCTGATCTGAATCTGGTAAACACAAGGTCAGTTGTCAATAAGGTAATAACTGTCCATGAATTGATTCTGGACCAGACAGTCAACCTCGCATGTATCACGGAGACCTGGTTGGACGATGAGTCGGGTCCTATTTTGGATTACCTCGTTCCAGCTGGGTACTCCGTGCAGCATCAGTCACAGATGCTGCACAGAAGGATTGGGGGGGGGGGGTAACCATGTGGGTTTTTTTAATTCATGGTCCGTAAGGAGGTATCCAGTTCAGTCTCTCTCGGTGATCAAGGGCCTCCATCTTGTGATTGATTTGGCAGGAAACAGACTGGGAGTGCTGTTGATATACCATGCACCCACCAGTACAGCNATATGAAATTGTCATTTTTTGTGACTTTTTTTTTTAACTAATGTTTTTGTTTCTCATTGCTTGAAATGGAATTTCTTCATTAAAAAGCTCTCATGTTTCTATAAAGACCACACCAGCGCAGCGGTAAGGGATTTCCCAGGTCCCCAGCTGAGACTGCTATCACCCCTCCCTGTGGTTTGAGGGAAAGGGGTGCAGCTGAAAAGCGACACGCCTCCTGGCGTGTGCCACAGGCCACACGCTGCAGGTCACGTGCCCAAGGGCCGCTGCTAAAGGGCCCTTTGGCGAGGCCCTTCGGCACAGTTCTGGTGGCTGAATGGGGGGGCGTCTTTTACATGTTAGATGGTGTTGGGGCTCGATAGACTCGGAAGGGACAGCTAGTGTTCATGGAGTCCTTGGTGGGAGGTTATTGTGTTGGGGGGTGTTCTGGTGAGGTTTTAATTGGGTTGTTGGGTGGGTTGGAGGAAGATTATTATTTTTGGGGTGGGGAGCTGGGTGGGTTTGGGATGTCCCGCCCCCAATGAGAGTGGAGGAGGAGAATGGGACTGGTTTGGGGGGATCTGTCCCCCCTGTAAGGGGGGGTTGGACCCCAATATAAGGGATTTTGTGTGCCCCTTTGTGAGGGGGTGGGAGTCTCCCCTGCTGCTTTGGCAGGGAAGCCAGGAGGGAAGGGGTCTGGAGGAGGGGCCGGCAGGGAGGGAGGTCACGTCTATCGGGGTTGTGATGGGGCGGGGGAGATATGGTCCCTGTAGGGGGAGGGAATTCGATCTGCGGGATGGGACGGTTGTTTGGTGTCTGTCCCTCTCATCCCCCCCAGCTGAGCAGGTGGTGAGGTGTTGCAGGATCAGGGGACCTCTGATCTGAATCTGGTAAACACAAGGTCAGTTGTCAATAAGGTAATAACTGTCCATGAATTGATTCTGGACCAGACAGTCAACCTCGCATGTATCACGGAGACCTGGTTGGACGATGAGTCGGGTCCTATTTTGGATTACCTCGTTCCAGCTGGGTACTCCGTGCAGCATCAGTCACAGATGCTGCACAGAAGGTTTGGGGGGGGGGGGTAACCATGTGGGTTTTTTTAATTCATGGTCCGTAAGGAGGTATCCAGTTCAGTCTCTCTCGGTGATCAAGGGCCTCCATCTTGTGATTGATTTGGCAGGAAACAGACTGGGAGTGCTGTTGATATACCATGCACCCACCAGTACAGCAGCATCCCTGCGCCTTCTAGCAGAGCTCATGTCGGAGGTGGTGGTGTGTTCCTCAAGGATGATAGTCCTGGGGAACTCAACATTCACACTGATGCCAATCTTGGAGGGGTGGAGCGTGAATTTATGGTCTCCATGGCAAGCATGGGCCTGTCTCAGATGGTCACCAGCCCAGCACATGATGGGGGAGACACCCTTGACCTGATATTTTTGCACTGGCCTTGAGAAGGGGGATCCATTAGTAGGGGAGGTGTCAACAGTGCCCTTGTCATGGACAGATCATTACCTCCTGCGGACGTGTCTCCCAGCACGTCAGCCCCCGGTTGGGTGCGGAACCAGTTAGGTTGGTCCACCTCCAGAGACTAATGGAACTGGAGAGGTTCTGGAAATTATGCTTTGGGGGAATTACCCTCTGATCTTGCCTACTGTTCGCTCTATGACCTTGTAGCTTTCTGGAACACCTTGTTAGCTGAGGCCATCAACAGGATGGCTCCTAGGCATCCGCTCCCTCAGCACCGCAATTGCTGAAATGCGAAGGGAGGCAGTTAGGCGCTGCTTCCATGCTGAAGCTGACAGATTGCAGAGAGAAAAAACATATATCGTTCCAAACGGAGGCACAAATTGTAAAATGCATCAAAAGAGCAAATACTTCAAAAAGAAGATACATTTATGTACCAGCAAATGTGAAACAATGTAAACAACCAGGGCACAATACAAAGAACCATACAGAAACCAAGAGCTAATAACAAAAAAATCTCAGTGTTTCAAAATGGATTCAAACTGAACTAGGACCCAAATACCAATAGGATATAATCCAAAAAAGTAGAAAGATGAAGAAAGTCCCAATGTTTCGCTGCCCACCGCAGCTGCTTCAGGGGTCCTTTACTAACGTGATCCTAACAGGCTGTCTTCAGAAGGACCCCATTACAGAGTGTCAGCAGAGTGCACCGGTCTGATTACCGGTATTACCGGGCTGATTATTTGGGAGAGTGTCCACGATCTTGGGGTTCGCTTACATTTAGGTCTGAGATTTAAATTTGAACATTATTGGTCTTTTCGTATTTAGAGCAGGGAGACAATGTTTCCGCCTCTCTTAAGACTGCATTACAGCCCTATTTGACTCCTTGACGTTGGGTGAGTACTTTAGTTACAGTTTGGGGCTTATAGCAATGCTTCTGTGAAGAGAAATGGGTTTTCCCATGTGTCCTAATTTATCCGTGGTAACTGTTTTTACATGGTTGGAATCTTGCATTCTTCTGATTGTTATTGACTTCTTTGTATGTAGAGCAGGGCGGAATCGCCGCCGCTGCTCCTTGCATTACAGCTTTATTTGACTCCCCAGATTTGGAGCAGGGAGGAATCGCCCCCGCCGTTTCTTGGATCAAGCTACAGCTTTTGCTGACACTCTGTAATGGGGTGCTTCTGAAGACAGCCCGTTAGGACCACGCTAGTAAAGAACCCCTGAAGCAGCTGCGGTGAGCAGCGAAACGTTGGGACTTTCTTCACCTTTCTACTTTTTTGGATTATATCCTATTGGTATTTGGGTCCTAGTTCGGTTTGAATCCATTTTGAAACACTGAGATTTTTTTGTTATTAGCTCTTGGTTTCTGTATGGTTCTTTGTATTGTGCCCTGGTTGTTTACATTGTTTCACATTTGCTGGTACATAAATGTATCTTCTTTTTGAAGTA
>QEPC01006549.1:8017240-8046309 GCA_003113815.1 Sphenodon punctatus | reverse complement strand
CACACACACACACACACACACGCACAGGCAGGACACTGCAGTTCATACCAGGGCACCTGTATGCAGCGCCCTGGTATGGACTTTTCCCCCTGCCCGACCCCTGCAATGGAATAGTGCCCCTTGTTGCACTATTCCATTCCAGGCTCCCTTTATGCGGAATGGACGGTGCTTCTAGCCGCCCATTCCACATAAAGGGAGAAAACGCCTTCCTTTTGTCCCTGAAAGGCTTCTTTAGGAAGCTTTTGAGGGGGGGGTGAGAATGTTCGGAGCCACCTTGAAGAACCTAGTTTAGAGCAGCAATCTTCTCTGAAGGTTGCTGCTCTAAACCTGGTTCTTCGAGGTGGCTCCGAACATTCACTGCGGCGCGCGCGGCTGCTTTTGTTTTTTTTTCTTGTCGGACTTGGGGCCGGCCCGGCTGGGGGAGTCCTGGGGCCAGGAGGGGTATTGCCCCTCCTTGCCTAGGCAGCCCACCGCCACTGGGGCCCAGACCATGGATTGGTGCCATGGATTCGGCCCCTCTCCTTGTGGGCATGCCCTCACTGCTGCTCCCTTACTTCAAGCTCAGTTTTTCAGTGCTTGGGGGTAGGAACTGAATCCAGGAACTGAAACAGGGCCACTTAAAAACTAGCCATGGGCCAGATTTTCCCTGCCCTGGTGTAAAACTATGTTTAGACTGAGTGTTCTGTCTAAACCATGTGTAGAACCAGAACCCAGAGCAGTGCTTTGTGGGGATCCTGTGATGACTTATGGGTTAGCCTGTTACAGACACACTCTTGTCAGCATTTGAAGGAGAGGAGACATCATTCATTTACTGAATTTCACTGTGGTCTCACCAGAATTCCCCAATCTCTGATAATGATGTCCGTAGGCTTAATCTGTAAGATTAATAACCCAGTTTTACTAGCAAGGGCGGGGGGGGGGGAATTAATTGGCACCGAAAAGTTGTCACCGAGCTACCTGCACTGGCTCCCTCTTTTGTTTTCCTAGCCTCATTGTGCCACCCTGGTTCAGCAGGACTCTCTTCTCAATGAGTGAGCAGCAATTTGTGGGGATTGTTTTGAGGACATTCCCAAAACACTGACAACCAGAAACGAAAATAACAGGCAACCTCTTCACCTCACATGCCAGTCACGGCTGTAATGAATCCCACAAGAGGCCGTTGCTGGATCCTTGTTTGCAGCCTTGCTTTCAAAACACCTTCAAGAGGAGGATTGAAAATCCAGTCAGTTAATATCAGAGCTGAAATGGGCAGTGGATTTATTATTTGTGGGTACTAGTATTCACATTTTTGGGTACCCAAATCATATCCACAGCCAAAGCAAGCAGATATTCACATATCCCTTTGGGGAGGCATTTAATTTCAGGCTTTTCCCCTACCCTCCCCCTAATTACTTTGGTGATTTTTTTTTTGTATTTTGGTACTTCGCTACATCATCATGACCAACACAGGAATTAGGGCTGCACTGAATAGGTCCTCTGAGTACTCGCGAGGATTTCTGCGTTTCCGAGGACTGGCGCTGAGTACTTGCTATTCGGTTCTCGGTAAATACCGTTAGGACACAGACCCACTCCACGAGTGAATATTGGGGGCCGGTACCCCAATATCCAAACGACCTCTTAAATTTAGGGGGAATTAGCCGAATTTATTCAAAGTGTCCGCGCATGTCCACTGGGATCAGTCAGAGGACGTGATGCGCTGCCAGCTGGCTGGAATTTCCCTCCCACACCCCAACACAGAAAGGGGATACTCGCATACAAATAAGGGAGATTTATTGACAAAGGACTCAGTATAATACATAAACAGTTCACCCATGGGCCAATTAGGACGATACAAGTAGTTTTCTATACCCTCCCACCAAGCACAGTTGACATACACACACAATAATCTATAAAGCAAAACCCTCCGGTCTGCTTACTCTAATGTAAGTGGACGTTGCGAGAAGGGGAGAAAGGGGAAATAATCAATATTACCTATCCTGTCCTGTTGAAAAGGGACAGGTAACCCTGTAGATCCACCGGCGTTCGGGGGGGAGGAGCTTGAACAGACCAAAAGGGGGGTAGTGGTCTGGCAGAAATCCTTGCAGCAAGCACGCACAGAGTAACCTGCTTGTGTTTGGATTCAAGAATGACCCAATTTGCTCATAGGGGAAAGGGCAATTATAGGTTTCTGAGAGGTGGGGCAAGGGGTCCCAAAGGCACGTCTTGCACAAAAGGGATCCCAGAGGTGCTCAGGAATGCTAGGGCTGAAAAAGAAACCATTGCATGATGTGTTGGGGGAAATCGGGCCTTGGAGGATTTCAGTGGGAGGCAGGGCAGGATGAACAAGAGGGCAAAAGGGAGTTTCTTTAGACGGGAGAAGAAGGGTATTCTTCAACAGGCGTGGAGCAATCAGCCTAACGATCGATCTATTGCTTGCTCAGAGTTTTGGGCGGCTGTGGAGGCCTCATCTCAAAGGAGGGAGGCCACCTGGTTTTGGCTGCTCCATTGTTTACCCAGGAGCCTCCCTTGTTTCATTCTCTTATTCCTTCGGACCAGACTGGTTTTGCATGGAGCGTTTTCTTTCTTTTTCCTTTTTCCCCCTTCTATTTCCCTGCACCCTTTGACTTGTGTCTTGTGGGGTGCTGCCAAGGGGGGGGGGTCTATGGTTATTTGGGGGGGAAATGGTGTCGTTCCTAACAATACTCGGTAAAATAAAACCGAGTGCCGAGTATTTTCAAAATACCAAGTACTGAATCACCTTATATAGGGGCATTAAAAGCCCTGTATGTTGGTCCAAGTACTCAACCGAGTAGCAAATACTGATTACTCGGTACTCGGTAAACCCAAGTCGAATACTGAGATACTTTGTAGAAACCAATTAATTTTGAATACCGAGTTTCAGCACTAACAGGAATTGAACTGGGAACCCTCCGAACTAAAAGCATCTACAGCTTGAGCTAAAAGAACTGCAGAAAACAAATTCCTCTGCCGATGCTAGTCTGTGTCTTGACTGTTGCTGCAGAAACTGCCTGAGACAGCACAGTGGGTACTTTTACATGGACATGGGAGTGCCCACCCCACCCCACCCCCAGTGTCTGCCCACTTGCAGCCACCCCTGCCTGGGGCTGTTTAAAATGGACCTAGTGACTGCCTGCCCATGTGGCACCCCTCCCCAACACCCTAGTGTTGCAGGCAGAGTGGCCACAACACTATGCCATTGCCGGGGCTGCAGCGCCCTTCCACCAGGCAGATGGACGGCAGCCCCGTCTCCGGCTGCTGCCCTGAGGTTGGGCTACCCGCTGTGCTGGAGGTGCCCCTGGATGTTCCGGAGCACCTCCCAAAGAGCTGCCCCGGAGCACGGACAGCCTGTCCCACCTCTGCCCCATCTGCTGGGCCACCATTAAATGGCCAGACTGGCCAAGGGCGCGGGGTGGCAAATGCGGGGCAGCTGTCCGTGTGAAGACACCCAGTGTTCCAGCTGCTGGAAATGAGAGTTACAGCTAACATCTCTCTCTCTGTTACAGGATTCGGCCTTGCCCTCAACCTCCAGCCTTCTGTGATCATCATTGGTAAATACTTCTTGAAGAGACGGCCCATCGCCAATGGCCTCGCCATGGCAGGAAGCCCTGTCATGCTCTGCACCCTGGCTCCGTTGAACCAGTTCCTTTTTGACAATTTTGGCTGGAGGGGCAGCTTTCTCATCCTGGGAGCCATTTTACTAAACTGCTGTGTGGCTGGTGCACTTTTCAGACCCATTGGTCCAGCTGCCAGCTCTGTTCAAAAGGAAACGGACCAAGAGGCTGAAGAGACTCTCAAAGAACAAACTAAGAAATCCTCCATTGACGTGGCCCCCTCTAACGCTGGCGAACTAGAGGACAGAGACTGCTGTGAGAAGTTTAATAAGTACCTTGATTTATCCCTTTTCAAACATCGAGGTTTCCTGATTTACCTGATAGGAAATGTGTTGATGTTTCTGGGCTTTTTTGCCCCTATTGTTTTTTTGGCTCCGTACGCAAAGCACCTTGGCATTGACGAGTACTCAGCAGCCTTCCTCCTCTCTATCCTTGCGATCGTCGATATGATAGCCAGACCCGCCACTGGAATCATTGCGAACAGCAAGTGGGTGAGACCAAAGATCCAGTACTTCTTCAGCTTTGCCATCACTTTTAATGGTGCCTGCCATCTTCTGTGCCCCTTAGCGACGGACTACACAGGCCTAGTCGTCTACTCCGTCTTTTTCGGCTTGGGCTTTGGTATGGTTTGTGCCATGCTGTTTGAAACGCTCATGGACCTTGTGGGGGCCGCACGATTCACCAGCGCCGTTGGGCTGGTTACCATAGTGGAATGTTGCACTATACTACTTGGGCCACCCATAGGAGGTAAGAATATTTCTATATTTCATAACTATGGGTTTAAAAAGTGAGTGGGAGACGGGGACACTTTGGGAGGTAGATGATTGTATTCTTACCATTTTCCCTCCATCTCTGGCAGTTGCCCCATTCATCCAGACCCACCACTGGAATCTGGCGGTTTCTTTTGTTCTTCCTTTTGTTTGTCCTTTCATTTGTTCTTTGTTCTTTCTTCCATTCTTTCTTATTAAAGCATCTAAACAATTGTGAAATAGGGTTTTGCAAAATAAAATAAAAATGCCAAAAATATAGAATAAAATACCTCCCCCTCCCCCAGTCTATCCCCACCTACCTACCAAAGGCCTGGGCAAAGAGAGAGGCCACACTCCTGTTGTGTCACACTCACTTTAACGACATGGCCACCATTTTGAGTGCAACAGTCACTAGAAGATGCTTCACTTACCTCACTCATAATGGTGACTGCTATGTGACTTCCCAGGGCAGCTCCCATTTTGTGGAAGGAGGTGGCCACAGGTGCAGCCCACTGAAAGCGGGGAGAGCAACCGAAAGGCAGAGCTGTGGGGCACACGGTAGTGTTCTTGTGATCAGATCACCTCAGAAAAAGAGGGAGTAGGGATGTGTGAACGCGGTTCGGATGTTCGGAGTTCGGACCGAACTAGGTCTGTTCGTATGTTCGAACTGAACATCCGAAACAAACTCTCGAACGACCGAATAGTTCGGTCCTGTTCAGATGAGTTCGGGGTGGGAAAAACATCTTTTCAGGGCCAAAAATTAGGTTTCGGTTTCAATGGCGCTATTTTTTAATGTTCGGCCAAGTTTGGCCAAACCGAACTCGACTGAACCAAACCACCGAACTTGGCTGAACTGAACCATCGAACCCAAACTTGGGTTTCGAACCGAACGTCCGAACATCCGAACCACGTTCTGTTCACCCCTCCAGAAGGCAGAGTAATTGGAGCTGCTTTCAGTAGGTGCAGGCAGGCGCCAGTTTTGAAGAGAGACGAGAAGAGACTGAAATACTGAGCCCAGACGCAAAGGGTCAAGAAGAGAAGATCTGCTCTCCAGTGACCCAGCTCCACAGCTAGGCCTAGATTGGAATTGGTGTCCCCTGGAAGGGCCCCATATCCAGTGTCTCCCTGGAGTGGGGGAAGGCCGCAGGAGTAACAACAGTCTTAATTGAGGTGAACACCTCTGCCCCTTCACCCTTCAAAGTCTTGGCCTGTGATTTGTGAAACCCTTCCCCCCTGGCCTTTGTCATCACATCCCATCCCACACCTATGTTAAATCAAATGCCCCTTCTCTCTCACATGCACAAACACACTCTTTGCATAACCCAGCCCCATTACCTCCATCCTAGGCCTAAGGCCTCTCTGCCCCTGCCTTGGCTCTCCTCTCACCTCAGAAGCAACACCAGCCGGGGCAGTTGGGGATAATGGTAGCGCCTTCACCATTATCGCAGCAAAAGACTGGTCCATTGAGTGAGACATAGAAGACAATCCCTTTCTTAATTTTGGCCCCTGGGGCCCCCTGTAATTGCATCAACTGCCACCGCCATTTTTTCCCAGCCCTTGATCTCCAGCCCTAGGGATCACATCACGATGCCATCACGTCCCCCACCAATCAGGGATCCCTCTCCACAGAAATAAACACGGCTAATGATCAATATCGTACCACTAATGTGCCTGGAGCAGAACAGTTGGGGTTAGAGACAGTTCCCTGCCCCAAAGAGCTTACAATCTAGGATTTTATTAGAGGGAAAAGAATAATAGGGATTTCAGATGTCTTTTTTCCCTCCAAATTATATAAATGTTATGTAGGAATTAATTCATTTAATTAATAAGGATTAAGCAGAGCTGTGTAATAGCCAGGAATATTAGTTGTGTAGTTTTCTTTCTCTGTTTTAATAAGCAGTAAATTGATTGGTTCTTTGGCATAATAATCCCCTGAATGGGTTCTGCTTTAATGAACTAAGTAAATTGTTCCTGGCGTGTTTTATGACTTTAACTTTTTCTCAAAGGTAAGGCGGGAAGACTGCCCTACTGTTGAATTTGTCAATACTCTGCTCATTAAAAACAATCAGTGAAACCTATTTAAGAGACCTCAGAGTCACCCTGATTAGCAAAAAGGGAAACTTGCTGTCATTAGCCATAGGTTGGTGTTTCGGGAGGAATCCCCATAATACAATACATTGTCTGTAGGGGGATGGGTTGTCTGAGGACGCCTCCACAGCAACGTTGTTAGCTGGAACTATTTGAAATAATATATTGGTTTCTTTCCCTCTGATCAGGAAATGTTTCAAGTGGCCATCAAGTCCCTAGTGTGCGAAGGATGCATTGGGGTAATTAATCACCAGGCTTTTCCCAGATTAATTGTCGCTAAGGTAGCAACGAAAGGTTCCGCTTTTCAAGGAGAAGGAAATGATTCCCAGAAGCCAGTTGGCTCGTATGAATCTTGCTAATTTCCAGGAGGAATCATGTGTGTATAAACAGGGAGGCTGGAAGAAAGGTTGCCACTTGTCCAACTGCTCTTTTGCATCATATATGCTGTTTAGGTAAAGTTATGCAAAGTTAAAATAACCCATTGCCTCCCATTAAGGCTGGTTGAGAGAGAACAAAAAGACCCATATTTCCAAGCACCTCCGATCTATAGCATTCCATGGAACAGACACATCAAACTGATTCCTGGACATTTGGTGTCTGGATTATATGTTGGACACCGGACAAAGATCCCTAATTCCTAGACTGGGGTGGAGCACCTTCGCCATCTTGAGAGCCACTTTGACACACTGGGCATGTTTACACACACCTTAAAGTGCTGGTCTTTCAATCTTCTGGGTTTACAAGCCCACAAGTAAGTTCCGGATGCATTCTTCACATACACACACACACACACACACACACACACACACTGCCCTGAGGCAGTTCCTGGATGCATTCTTCACACAAACACTGCCCTGAGGTGACCTAAAGTAGCCGCAGCTGTAGACGTGAGGGGCTGCCATGGAAACCAAGTGACCACAGCTGCCTGGAGCAAAGCAGTTTGCCTGGAGAACCTTTTACACACAAAAGTTCTGGGAGAAATTCAAAGAGCCTGATGTTTAAGATCTGGGTGAGTGATTTAGACACAGAGAAAGTTCAGGATGTAACAGAAAACATGCAGGAGAAATGTGTGTGTAAAAATACCCACTGAGGACAAGTTCCAAAGGCCAGAGAGAAATTTGGGGTGGGAGAGTTTAAAAGCTGCAGTCAGGTTGGGGAAAGGAAAGGATAGGGCCTAGGTCATGAATCTGTGCCATGAATCTACCTCCTCTCCTTGAATGCATGTCTTCATCCCTGCTTCCTTCCCCTGACTTCATTATTTCGATGCTTGGGGGTAGGAACAGGATCCAGGAACAGTCAAGGAGCCAAATGAAAACTAGCTCTGGGCCCCATTTGGCCCCTGGGCCCGAGGTTCCCCCAACCCCTGTTCTAGACTGTCCAGGAAAAACCCCTACCCACACCACCACCACCGCCACCCAACAACCTCCCACCCTCCCGTCTTCCTCCCTAAACCCTCCAGCCCTATCCCTGCTTGCCAACTGCCTGGCCAAACAAGGAGGTCCTGCATCTCTTCTGGAAAGTGAGCAGGCTCAAGCTCAGGCAGACCTCCACGGCAGTTCTTTCAGATATTACTGGGATATTCAGGGGGCTATCCAAAAAATGTGAGCAATTTCCATAAATACAAAATTTGCTATTCATTTCTTCTCTGGCTCTTAGCCAGTTTGGTTGAGGGATGTGGCCTCTGCCTGTTGGAAGGTGGGAACAAATGACAGGCGATGGGTCACTGTACGTACGCCTTGTTTTTGTCCACTTCCTCTGAAGCATCCCATCCCGGACACTGTCGGAGACAGGACGCTAGGCTAAATGGACCACTGGCCTGACCCAGCAAGGCAGTTTGTACCTTCTGATGAGACAGGATTAATTCACCTAAACCATTCATGACATAGGTTTATTTATTTATTTATTTGTTTGTACATTTTTACTCCGTCCCTCTCGCTACAAGTGACTCGGGGCGGCTCACTAAATTCATAATAAAAAAAACACACAGTGTAAATCTAACAATATAAAATATATTAAAACTCCATCAAAACTCGAATCATGCACAAAATAAAACCCACAGTGCAAAATCCCCCAAATTTACCCTGACATACCCATCCCACCCTCGCCTGCCTGGCAGAAAAGCCAAGTCTTACAATTTCGTTGGAAAGCAAGAAGATTCAGGCTGAAGCAAACCTCCACTGGAAGGGAGTTCCAAAACAAGGGCGCGGCCGCCAAGAATGCCCTCCTATCTGTCCGAACCTATCGGTAAAGTGGGACATCCAGGGGGGCACCACCCAGACGACCACAGGGGCCGACCAGTGGTCCAGGGAGTGAGGTGATCACTCAGATAAGTAGGACCTAGACCATGAAGGACTTTAAAGGTCAATACCAGCACCTTGAATTTATTTATTTACAAAACATTTATATCCCGCACCCTCCTGCAACTCGGCACTCTGGGGCGGCGAACAACATAAAAACATCTAATTACAATATAAAATATATAAAATCGACACATAAAATAGCAGTTAACAGATAAAATAAAATCCCCTCCCCACCCCCTCCCCGAAGGCCCAGTGGAACAACCAGGTCTTACAACTTCTGCAGAAAGAGGGGAGGTCAGGGGACAGAGGGCTTTCAATGGGAGAGAGTTCCACAGGTGAGGTGTGGCCACTGAGAACGCCCTCCCTGCCATCGCCACCCGGCATACCCGGGGGACTTCGAGTTGGGCGCCCCTGGCGGACCGCAAGGGCCACGAAATGACCAGAGGCTTGAGGCGGTCTCACAGGTAACCAGGACCCAAGCCATTTAAGGCTTTATAAGTCATAACCAACACCTTGAATTGGGCCCGGAAGACAATAGGCAGCCAGTGCAGAGTCCGGAGCACCGGTGTAATGTGCTCACAGTGGCCTGTCCCCATTAGGAGGTGGGCCGCTGCATTCTTCACCAGCTGCAGCCTCTGGACCATCGCCAACGGTAGCCCCATGTAGAGTGTGTTACAGTAGTCCAGTAGAGAGGTAATGAAAGCATGGATGACGGTAGCCAGATCCGAGTCCAAGACATACAGCCGCAGTCATCACACCAGATGTAGTTGGCGGAATGCTCCTCTCGCCACAGTCTCCACCTGACAGTCCAGGCAGAGCTGCGGGTCCAGGAGCACCTCCAGACTACGGACCTGAGCGGCCAGAGGGGGGTAGACCCCGCCAATGACGGGAGCCACCACCCCCTCAGCCCTACCCATCAACATCACCTCCATCTTGTCGGGATTCAGCCTCAAACGGCTCACCCTCATGCAGTCCCCCACAGCTGCCGAGCCCGGAACACAATAGGCAGCCGGTGCAGTGCCCGGAGCACCGGTGTTATGTGCTCCTTGCGGCCCATCCCAGTAAGGAGACGGGCCACCGCATTCTGCACTAGCTGCAGCTTCCAAACCGTCACCATGGGCAGCCTCCCGTAGAGCGCATTGCAATAGTCAATAGGATGCAGTTTATCCATCCTAATGCCGGGGTGCTGCAAGATTGTGGTAGGCTTGACCAGCCTGTCCCAATGATGAGTCCCCTAAAAGCATGGGGACAGGGTCTCTCTGAGCAATGGCCTTCAAAAGGGGGCTCCCAGCATGCTTCAGCCTTCCTTTGCAAGGGTGCTGCTGCCACCCTTGCAAAGGAAGGCTGAAGCATGCTGGGAGCCCCCTTTTGAAGGCCATTGCTTCCCCACCATCGGAAGTGGGTTCTCCAGCGTGGCAACAGCCCCGCCAGGAAGCACGTTTTATGTGTGAGTGACAACAGGGCCAGCAGTCTACATCTATCTACTCCCTTCTTGTTGGGACGCTTTGTGGCTCCTGGAGGTCGATGTCCTGCTGGGGGACTGGGCAAACAGTGCTTGGACCCGCCCCCAAAGGCTTGTATTTGCAGCCTGGTGCCATGTCATTGCTAGGGGCGGGCCTAGGAAAAGTGCTCTTCGACCCGCCCCCAGCCTTGCATTTGCTGCTTGTGTGCACGGGCCAGTCCTGCTGGTTCCTGCGCAGGCCCTGCAGGGTGGTGCAGAGAGGCTGCATGGCGGGGCGCTAGATCACCTCACTAAGTAATCCAGTGGGGTGCTAGAGATCCAGGGGCGATGGCGGCTGAAGCGGAGGGCTGTGTGGCTGAGCCTCCCAGCTACTGGAGTGCTGGGCGGGAGGGTGTGTGTGTTTGACCAGCCCTGTGGGCCCCGTGCTGTGAGTCTGCCTCCTGCTTGCCGGCTTCTCTGCCTGCCTCTGCAGCGGGGGTGGGGGTCAGGGGGTGAGGGCTGCATGGCCAAGCCTCTGTTGGAGCCGCTGCTAGGCGTGAACCACCTGGCTTGGCGGCGTGGATGGGAGATTCAGAGAAACTGTGCTGAGGCCGGGCTTAATGACCGAGCCTCCGTCAGAGTCGGCGGTGGTGGGCTTTGCAACTGGGGGTGTTGACCAACCTCCTCCTGGGTCTCTGTGCTGTTCTGCTGCCTACTTTGCCAGCTTCCCCACCTAACTCGGCGGTCGGGGGTGGGGGGAGGCAGCAGGGCCAGCCCCAAGTATGTGCCACATGTGCGACTGCACATGGCCCCGCGGCCAGCTGGGGCCCCCGGACTTGCCTGGCTGGCCGGCAAGCTGCAGCCAGCTTCTCCCCCAATCAGTTCTTCTGCCTCCCCTCCCTGGCTCTGACCCCTCTAGTAGCGAGCGCTGCAGCAGCAGCAGCACCGGGACACCAATAGGACTGGGAGATAAAGCTGGTTGTTTATGGGGGTTGTTTATGGTTTGTTGGTTGTTTATGTTGGTTATGGGTGGGGGGCAGCGTGAATTAATTACATGGGAGGCGGGGGTGCAAATGAACTGGTTATGAGGTGGGGGACCAAATATGGCCATAGCTAGTTTTTATTTGGCTTCTTTCAAGTTCCTAGATCTAGCGCTCTGGAACCAGTTCCCACCCCCAAGCACTAAAAAACTGAGCTTCAGATAAAAAATCAAAGAGGGGAGGGGATGCCCACAAGGAAATGGGACAGATCCATGGAATAGATCCATGATCTAGACGCTCCTCTTCCTGAGTGCACCCATTAAGCATCCCCGCTGCCCTCCGAATGCCATTGTGAAGGAGTACATCTGCCTTAATGCACCAGGGTATTATTATTATTATCATTATAAGCACGTATATAGCGCCAGCGATGTACCTGGCACTTTACAAAGGATAAGATAGACACGGTCCCTGCCCGAGAGCTTACAACTGTATTATTCATTCCAAAAATACAGTGCGTTCAGGTTGTTCACTTTTGGTCTGCAAGCATCATTAGAAAATACTGCACAAATAATTGGTATGACTCCTAACCCTGTCAGTTGTGCAGAGCAAGGATTGCTGTATGATCCTTTATCTCAGAAGGGCTCTGTCTGCCACAATATACTAGTGGTGAAAGATGGCAACTGGGTGATCTCCCCCAGCAAAGTCAATAGCGTACCTTCCAGGCAAGACACTATCTCCTTGCCTCAGTTGCCTATCTGTAAAATGGGAATTATAATGACCGCACACAACCATACAGCAAGGTTATTTTTTTAAGTTTGCCTTGATTATTATTTATTCAGCTATTAAGAAAAGGGTGAAGCCACCATGGTGCTAGCCCAGCAAGGGTGGGGCTGAGGGCAGGGCCTGCTCACCTGGGCGGGGCTATGCCAACTTTGGACTTTAGCCCCCCGCCCCCATCCACTTCACTTCTGGATCCGCCCCTGATATTGGCCCCGCTCTCTCCTCCACCCACTCTGGAAATTTCCTAGCGGACTCAGCTGAGCCCCCTGTCGCTCCATGGTAGCAGCTACGCCCCCGATTAAGTGCTTCCAATTACAGGGATTCTGCAACCTTACTTGGCATCTTGTTCCATGGCCCAACCACTCTCACAGTCAGGAGTAGTTTTCTACTATTTTACTTCTGTTGGTGTGTGAGCTTTCGGACCCTTTGTCAGGCATGTAAGAAGTCAGAACTATAAACTGAGCAAAGGCAAGAGCCTGGCAGTTTTTGAACAGCGTTGCAGAAGGATGGTATCGATGACGTCTGGATTATGTTTCTCTGACTCCACTGCCCGGTGCACTCGTGTTAAATCCAGCAGTCGTGCATTGGCTCAGTCTATAGTTCTGTCTTTGTGTACGCTTGTGGAAGCCTGTACACTCTTCCCCAACAGGATTGGGGAGCATCTGAACCACTTTGGTTGCAGCCACACAAGCGAGGAGGGCCCAATCCCTCAAGCATGGCCATCACACTGCGGAGTGTGCTAGGAAGCCAGGCACATGGTTTCTGGGAAGCTGGGCTGGTTAGGGTTAGCGGGGCGGGCCACAGTGCCAGTGGCCCCAGAGCGGTGCTTCTGTCCTGCCCCTCTCTGGCCATGGAGAACAATTGACCCCTAACTTCTCTGCTCTGTACCAACCCCTTTACAGACGTGAAAAGCTGTTACTGATCGGCATCTTGTCTGGCGTTTCAATTAAATCTCCTCCTGCCAATTATCCCATAGTAGCCAAGGCATTAACCTTTGAGACGACACTGTCTTCTCTACCCGCTCTCCCCAACACTGAAAAAAACCCAGCATTTAAAAAGTAGCATCTTCTTTTGCTTCTCCTGGAACTAATGCTGAGAAATCCTTTCCCAAGGACCTCTTGCCCCTCGGTCACCGGTTCAAAGCAGCCCGGTTTAGCAGTCCCTGAAAGCCAGTGACACCTCACCGCCGTTCAAGCAGGCTCTAAAGAAACAAATGAGTGGTTCGCGGTGCAGGGGCCCTTATTGTAGAGATCTCCATTACAACTGGCCCTCCTGTTGGCAGCCCCACCAAACAGCCCACTTAAATCAAAGCTGGGTGAAGTGGTCTTTGGATCATGCATACTTGAAAGGCAATTCATCCACCACTCTGGGTTTTGCCCTGAGATTCCACGTTTTGATGCAGAGCCTCTGAGCTCCAGAGGAAGCCCCAGTTTCTGCAGGACGGCCTGGGATACTCTCAGTAACCCAGAGAAATCAGACCTGAGTGCGCCTGTGTCACCGCGCTCTCTTGCTTGTGACTCCTCCACAAAACGTCTTCGCCCCTTCTCCCTTGCTGCCTCCTCATGCCTGGAACTCCCTGTGTGAATGCTTTCGCTCTGCTCCCTCCCAACCTTCAGATCCCCCCCTGAAAACCTACCTCTTCCATCAGGCTTTCCCTAGCTCCCTCCTCATCCCCGCAGACTCATCATTGATGCGGCCTCACCCATACTTCACTCAGGGTCTCCCCTGTAACTAAATGAAGCATGTGCCCCTGCGACTTCTCAACCTCATGAATGTACCCCTGTCTCTCCCTATGTTCCTCTTCTCTAACTACTAATTGTATAGCACCAGGTACATTGCTGGCCCTATAGTATAGAAATAATAAATAATAATATTAATCAGGTGCCAAGCACACGCACCTGAATCTTCGCATCCGTTTGAATGTTTGTTTGTCTTCTCCCCTGTCTCTCCCACTGTCCCCTCTCCCCGTCTCCCTCTCCTTGTCTTTTAGATTGTAAGCCACAGGCAGGGACCGTGTCTAATTCTATGTTCTGTACAGCACCAGGTCACATGACTGGTGCTATATAAATGTTTATAATAATAATAATAATAATAATAAAGGAGGTGAGTCATAAGGACTTCACCACCACCTTTCTCACATGCCTCTGCTCCTCATAAACATCACAGCATCATGACACGCGGTAAGGGGCGGGTTTATGTCAAATGTGGCAGCCTGTTGCCCTGCCTTGCTCCAGTGTTAACCTTTCCCCCCCCCACACACACACACACACCATAATTGGGGGGGGCGGTTTGAAGTGAGACATGAAGAAATGGAATTGGGCAGTTTTGTGGGGGGATGTGAGATGATTAGGGTTTGTGGGGGGGGGGTTATTTTATTTTTATGATTTTTTGTTGTTCTATATGTTGTTAGTTGCCCTGAGCCTGTAGGGAAAGGCGGGATAAAAAATTTAATAAATTAATTAAATAAACAAAACAAAAAAAGAATTGGTCCATGAACTTGGGCCCCCCACATTTCTTGCTGTGCCGCCGTCCCATCCCAAAGGTGCGCACACCTCTCTGCTCTTTGGACAGTTAAGACACCCATGTAAGCCTTTTTGAATGATCAGGGCCTAAATTATTTGTAAGTATAAAAAAAATCTTGTTCTCTTTTTACATCAGGACTGAGAAACTGTCCCATCTTTTTACCCTCCTTGACGCCTTTGGTTCTAAGCTCTTTTTTTCTTTTTCCTTTTTGCTGCCTGCAGGAACGCTCATAGACACTTTTGGGGACTACAAATACATGTTCCTTAAATGCGGCACCGTGATGGTCTTGGCCGGGATATTCCTGTTCATCATGAATTACTACAATTACCGCATGCTGGCAAAGGAGAAGGCCCAGATGGCGAGGGAAGCGGAAATGATGGAGGATGGGCATGTCAGGATGGGAGTCGAGGGTGTAAATATCAGGGACAAAGAAAAGATACAAGGTGGCCCAGAAATGGACCCTCTGAAAGACGAACAAGAAAGACTGAAGAAAGAAGCCAACGGCACAAGCGAAGTATAAACCAGTTTTCAAACCGGCCGTGCTGGATCATTGTTGTTTGTGTTTCGCTCACTGACTGTAACAGCGGCAGGATTGTATGTTTCCAATTCCAGCTTTATACTGTACTGTACCTATCCTGTCTGTGCTTTGCCTAGGGGAACCGAAAGGAAGTTACGTGCCTTATTCCTCATTTTCTGGAACACACAGTGTAATGCCTGTTCCCACCATGCTAAAGGTCTGGGATGAGGGAACCTTTTCAAGGGGTCACTTCTGAATGTCGGTACAAGCTTCATACTTTGTACTTTGACTGGATAGGAGTTGGGGATGGTGTGCTTAGGGGATCTGTTCAGGATGAGGGAGGGGGGAGCCCAGATAATAGATCTGTGCCTTGGATCCATCTCGTATCCTTGAGGCACATGCCCTCTCTGCTCCTTTTTCCTGAGCTCAGTTTTTCAGTGCTTTAGATAGGGACTAGGTCTAGAGGCCAGATCCAAGAACTAAAAAGGTTAAAAAAAAAAAACCACAGACCGCAGGTTTCCCCATCCCTGGCGTGAAAATATTTTAGATCCTTTCCTGTTATCAGTCCAGGATCTTAAAAACGTATAGTCAACTTTCTTTTCTTGCTCAGATTAGAAATGCTCCCCATTGAGTTGCTCCAGGGTGTGAGAGCTGAATTTTTGCCCTTTGTGTATTGCATTCATGCAAGAGCCTCCCCATCTTGGACCTGATTTTGTTGGCTTGAAAGTCAAGGCAAAGGCACTTACTGTCTGCAGTGGGGTTGGAATCGGAGCGAAGCACCGTCCTATTGTAGCATTTATTTATTTTTAAACATCACTCTTATTTAGCAGTTGGACTTTTTACTCTGTCCCTTTACCACAGGAGACGGTGATGAGATTTTAGCAGTGGTCACCATCACTTTGAAACCCAGCCTTGGGTTAAAGATTCAGCTTGATAGGAAGTCATGTCTTCTGTATGCTCGGACATGGTTGTGTCTAGCTTCCGAGGCCACTGGGAGTGACCCCTATGTCATGATCCTTTCCGCTCTCACAGGATCCTGGAAGTATTTCCTTTTGAGAAGCTCTCATACCTGGCTGACTTTTAACATTTCCCTGGGGGAATCTCCTCAGGTTTCACAAGTGCCTTCTCTTGGTGCCTTGTCTGATTAAAAGCCATTTGGATTTGGCTTAGAGAAGCTTTGCCGTTTTCCAAGTCACCTTAAGTCTGCCCCCTTGTGCATACATTTTATGATGAAGTCTCTAATTGCATAAGCCAGGTACAGGACTCTCCTACCTCCTCCCATGGATGCACAAGGGGTCAGAATTGAAGTGCTGCAGAAAACCATAGAATTGGCATTTCCTAACTCGTAACTGCTTGACTTTGCCACTTAAATAATGTTTGTTAATTGTAGTTTTTGTGTTCATGTGTAATATGTAAAGGAGCCAGCCTTATAAAGAGTGGGGGGAGGGGGAAATGGGGGTACAATTGTACTGGGCTCCTAAGCCCAGGGAGTCCCCCCCAAAACTACAAGAACTGTTTGTCTTAATATCCATTGAAATATGATGAGTAAAATAATAATTGCCAGCAGCACGTGTCGATAAAGTACAAATATTGTCTCCGGAAATTTACTTTAAAAGTTACGATGATGGAAATATCGGGGACAAGGGTAAGAGAAGGTTGGAGTCACCTGTCTAGCAGGACATACTGGGGCCCAAATGTTTTCTCAGCAAGCCTAAACTCAGCTGGTAGTCACTGGGAACATGTGGATACAGGACCAGGAACTCAAGACTCAGAAGATCTAGAGCAAGCTCTACCATTAATGAAAACATAAGAAGTGCCGTATTGGGCCAGATGAATGGTCCACCAAGCCCAGAACCTGTCCGCGACAGCGGCCATTCTTGGTCGCCTTGGAGAAGTCCCCAAGAGGTCCCGATGGAATGAATTATATTCCCTGCTGTTCACTCCCAGCTCCTGATACTCAAAGGTTACATCCCTCAACCTAATTGGCTGATAGCCATGAATGGATCTGCCCTTCAAGAACTTGCCCAATCCTTTTTTAAACTCAGCTATGCTGCTGACCTTGACCACACTCATCTTCTGTGTAGCCTTGGGCAAGTCATGGAATAAGCTTGCTAGGCTCAAGAACCACTTAATAAGGGTGTGTAACCCATCGTCCATGGCTGGGTTTTCAAGCATGGGGCTTGAACTGAGTACTTCTTGCTGCCAACACAATTATTTATTATTATTATTATTATTATTTATTAATTATTTATTAACATTTATATCCCGCCCTTCCCCGAAGGCTGAGGGCAGCTTACAATAGATCCCCTACTGCCAGTCCATCCTCCCTCTTAGAATTAACCCCTCCCTCCCCCCCCCAAATTCAGTCCCCGATGCCAAAAGCCAGATGGAACAAAATGGTATTGCATTGCCTCCGGGAGGCCACCAGGCTTGAACAGAGGCAGGCCTCCTGTGGGAGGGAGTTCCATAGCAAAAGTGCAACAGGCTGAGAACGCCCTCCCCATAGTTGAGACCCATAAAAAAAAACCAGAGTCTCCAGGATGGCACCAGAGGCCGTGACATGACGCGAGGAGCCAGGTGATCCCTCAGATAAATGGGGCCTCGGCCATTTAGGGCTTTAAAGGTCATCACCAGCACCTTGAATTGGGCCCAGAAGATTATTGGCAGCCATTGCAGCGAACGGAGAACCGCTGTTATGTATTTGTGGCAACATGTCCCCGTAAGGAGGCGAGCAGCCGCATTCTGCACCAGCTGCAGCCTCCGATCCAAGCCTTTACCTCCACGTGAGCCTTTACCCCCTTAGCTAAAAGGCCTATCACTCTTTGTTCTATTAAGTAGAAGGCTCCCGAACCAGCAAATCACCTAGTATTTCCCAAACGGAACTGAATTTAACCTGGATGTGGAAGAGCCCCCACAGCTCTGCTCCCTTACTTTATTTTATACAATCCTTACATTTTGGAATTATTCAGGACGGGGGATGAGATATGTGTGGAGGGGTGGGGTCTGTCATGACCCGTTTGTGCGTGGAGGAGGGAGGTAAGGGCAAAGGGGGAAAGAAGGAGAGTGATTTTGGCACAACCCCTTTTGTGGAGGACGGTGTGGGCAAGGGGGGGATTGCCACAGCCTCTTGTGAGAAGTGGTATGGACAAGGGGGGGTTGTGTCCACTGCTTGTGAGGCGAGGAATGGGCAAGGGGAGGTGGTTTGTGATGGCCTCTTGTGAGGAGGGTCATGAGCAAGTGAGTGGTTGCCATGGCCTCTTGTGTGGAAAGACGGCATGGACAAGGGAAGGAAAGGGATTTTTATGGGGGAATATGGGGTAGGGGAAATGTGAGGATGACTGGGATTGCATGACAAGATTGTTTTAGTTTATTTTTTTGTGAAATGAAATGAGGTAAGTGAAGATTGGCAAGAGGAATGTTTTGTGTTTGTATGTTTTCATTTGCATCACTGTATTTTGCTGTAAGCCACTTTGAGTCCTCTTTGGAGAGGGGTGGGACATAAATCAGTTGTAATAATAATTATTAATAATAATGAATAAGTGTATCTTGAGCAGAATTCCCATCAGGCAACCCTGCTCAAGTTACATTGTGATCACCAGTGACGATCAAGTGAGCACAATCGCCTCAGGGCCTCAACTTCCCTAGTGGCCACCGCCAGACCCAGGGAAGTTGGACCCTGTCCAAAATGGCGGTGTGGGATGCTTCTTAATGGAGGAACATTTGACAGATGCAGTCTAATGCACCCGTTGCAAGAAGGAAAATGTTACCATAATTAACTTTTGATCTGTTAAATGCTGACATGGGGACAACACACCCATTTGGGGGGAGATGACACACAATTTGGGGATATGTGTAATGTAAATAAAGGGTTAACAGATTGTAAGCTCAGTTGGAGCAAGATACTGAATCCAGTTGCCAGAGTGGGGGGAGGTATTCCCTTTGTTATAACAAGTAGGCAGTTTGTTGCCAAGCAACGGCCAGGTCAACCCAGCCAACTTGTTACAATGACAATAGCCAGGAGACACAGGAAGTGACCTGAGGCCTCCTGTGAGGAAGAAGAAGGAAGTTCTTCTTCAAGAATTTAGGACTCTTCCATCTGGGACTTGAAGGAGTGAACAGCTCAGAGTAGGAGCTGTTGCAACTATGGACTAGAAACTTTGCCATGAACTAAGATTTGAACCCAGTCTTCAACTTCCAGACCAAGACAGCATCTGATGGACCTGTATTGCACCTCTTAGGGTAAGAGACAGTCAGGGAATATCAGTGGATTTAGAATGCGTGTACTTTATGTTTGATTTATGACCTTGCACTATCTGATTAAAAGCCTTATACTTGTATGTACTCAATATATGTTTTATAATCAAGCCTAGCATGCTTGTGTCTTTATTTGGTCTTGGGGAATTCACATGGGGGTACTCCTATCTAGGTGAGAACCTAGACGAACCTTTTTCATATAAGACAACCCCACTGCAAAGTCTTCCAAGCTACAGGTGGCCGGAGAACATTCTCTGAGTTACGGCTGGGCTGGGAGATCAAGGGGAGGCTTGGCTAGGGGTGCGGACCTCTGAAAGATCCCTGATTGCAGTGAAGGTTTTCTGATCATGTGGGGACCCATGCGGGCACAGGCAACTGGGTTGTGGCTGGCCTGGTGGGCAAACGGGGGGGACAGCCTCTAAACAAAGAGAGGGCCCCAAAACCCAGCCCCGGTGACAAATGCAACATCCCCTTTAGGGGAGACCCACACATGGGCCCATATGTTATACTCATGTATTTTTTAGTATTGCTCGCCCCACTTCCCCGAGCAGAGGGAAGTTCCAGGGGCAGCCTTGCTGGGTCAGTGTGCCTTTGGCAAGAGAAAGAAACTGGAGAGTTACTGTGAGGTATATGAGTCCATTTATTTACAAATATACAAGTTGAGAGGAAGGGCTGGGACCAGGTGCCAGCGCCTCCAGCCAGGTCCTGCTGAACCCTCCAGGCCCAGCACCCGAGGGTTTCCCCAGAAGGCTGTCTCTCTGAACCCTTCTGCCCCCAAACGCTAGCATGCAACCTCCAGCCAGCCTGTGCTCTTCATCACTCTTTCACTCCAAATTGACATGGCCGTCTCCCATTCCTCAGTACTTAGCCTTGCCCAGCCAAGACCATTGTCTAAGATGAGAGAGTAGCAGGTCAGCCTGGCTTTGTTAAGGGAAAAGGGACTCTGCCAGACATGCATGTTTGCAGATTCGCATTTCTACCATTCTCATGAGACGGAAACTGAAGGTCTTTTGAGTCTCAGCCTTCCTCATGCCGCCGACGAGTGCATATTAACGTTCATGAGAAAGTGCTCTTCGTCACATTCCAGGGGGATGAATGCCAACAATGAGTTACATTACCAGAGGTTTGGGGGAAGATCAGATCCCCAGATAATACACAACACTAGATTACTCATGGGCCCTTTCATGAATCACAATTCCCCCTTCCTCCGTGCCAGAGCTCCCTGCGTTTGAGGGCACGTGGCCTGTGTTTCATGTGGGGTTGCTAGGTGTCCCTTGTTTTAAGAGAGATCCCTGGTTTTAAGAGATTCCCATATCCCTTATTTCAGAGCCCGGAAGCTCGATAGAACATAATGGATAATAAAATGGGTGTCCCTTATTCCGAACACTACAGCGCCGTGCTACATAATGGACACCCTCGGACATGGAGACATTCAGTCTCCCTCAGCTCCAGAGTCTTGTACACCGTCTCTAGGGATGGGCAAACAGATCGCGGTTCGGGTTCGGCCGTTCGGTTCGGTTGTGTTTGGTTCGTCCGTTTGGGTTCGTCTGTTCGGTTCGGCAATTTGGTTAGTTCACCGGGTTCGGGCTCGGCCGTTCGGTTTGGCTGTTCAGTTTGGGTTCGACTGTTCAGGAAATGTTTTGTTATGGGTGCTTTTGTTGTTTTTGTTGTTTTTTATATTTTTTTTTGGCTTTTTATTTGGTTTTATATGGGTTTTTTTTGTTTTTTATTTGGTTTTTTGTTTTTATAATAATGAATAAGTGTATCTTGAGCAGAATGTTACCATAATTAACTTTTTTCTAATATTATATATATCTACCTACACTAAATCTAACTGCTATTAACTATTCTAAATGCTATGAACTAAATGGATTATCTAATAAGTATACAGGCCTACTCCTACAAACACCAAAACTTAAATCACTAACACTATCTCTATCACTAAGCTAACTCCTACAACTTTCTACTGTCCCCTACCCCCCTCTCCCTATATATATATAGTTTTGAACCTTAAACCTTAAACTGAAACCTTGTGTTGTTTAATATATGGGATGGGGGGGAATCACAAACAACACAAGGTTTCAGTTTAAGGTTTAAGTTTCATTTCAGTACAAAACTGAAATGAAACTTAAAGCAATCTAATAATCCTACTCAACGCCTGCTGTTCAGGAACAGTGACTAGCTCAGAAGGTGTTGGGAAGGGGGGAGGCAGAGATAGTTTCATTTCTTGCAAGCCTCTCCACCCCTGGTGCCTGGAAGTCTGCTCCTCAGTGACTAGTACTACCCCTCCCTGTCACGTTTGACCTTACAGTGAACCTTTTTTTGCCACCCAAATGCGATCCGAACTGTTTGGACATTTCGCCATTCAGTGTTCGGCATGTTCGCCATTTCGCTGTTCGGTGTTCTGTTCTGTTTGGTATGTTTGCATTCGGGTTCGGGTTTGCGGTCGGTCGTCCGAAAAGGCCAAGTTCGGGCTGAACACCGAACTGCCGAACCGCGTTCGCCCATCCCTACCCATCTCCAGTATCTTTGAAATTGTGTTCTGGCTGCCCAAATTTTATTTAAAATTCATATAGTTTATAGGCATACTTAATCACAGTGAACAATCTAAAAACAAATAATAAATATATATTTTAAAACACTATATCATACACTGCCACATACAATTACCCAATGATTTTTTGTATGTGGTGATGTATGATATAGTGTTTTATAAGATATACCAATTACTTGTTTTGATAATTGTTTACTGTGGTTAAATATACCTATAAACCCCAGGGATTTTAATTAGGGTTAGTGAGTAGCTTGTTTGGTTTTTGTTTTTGATTGTTTGATATTCCTCAATTTAGAAGGTGGCGGCGTGGCTGCTTGCTGGTTTGGGCCGCCGCGATCATATCGCGCCACCCACCCTGCATTCTCTGCATTGGCTGCCCGTAGAGCGGGGGATTGAATTTAAGGTTGTGGCTGCTGGTCTTCAGGGCCATCCGTGGCCTAGGTCGTGGCAACATTCGAGGCCTGCTCCTGCAACCTCCCCGTCATGGCTACCTGCACTCAGAAACCATCCGCTGTTGGGGGGATCCTACCATCCCCAAATCCCCTTCAGTTGGCAGATAATTGGCCCGTAGTCCAACTTTTATGCCATTGCTTCTCACATAATGTCATCTTTTCAGATTTATGTGCACCCCCACCCCTGGGATTCTGTGTGGTCCCAGAATCTTCACTTCTCTGGATTTGACCCAGCTAGTGACCCATACTTCGTCACCTGTCCGTTATTTTTGGTTGGTTGGTTTTGCTCTTCCCTTATCCTGTCCAGTGTCATTACGCCAAACAGACATGCCAACTTCAGGGTTGTTCCTGGCATCCTGTTGTTCTTTGAGATGTCCCACAGGCCTGGAGGAACCCACAGAATATTCAACCCTGAAGAGAGAAAATATCTGTGATGGATTCAGGTGGTCTTTTGTCTCCATTAATCCATAGGACAGGCAGTCGATCCAGGGGAAATGGCTGGAGGTCAGTTCCGTCCAGACAAAAGCCATCACACAATTGCCCTGGTACTAAATAATAAATAATTTTATTTTTATAATGCCCACACACACCAAAAGGACACTCTGAGCCTTTGCAAGCTTCAAATACAATAACATAAAACAATATAAAATTGTCCATTTTAAAACAATTGAAAAGGAGAAGGTAAAGGAGAGGACAGGATACATCATTTTACACCCACCTTAAAGTTCCAGTTTTTTCATTCTTCTGGGTTTACAAGTCCACAAGTAAGTTCCGGATTCATTTTTCACACACACACTGCCCTGAGGCAGTTCCTGGATGCATTCTTCATGCACAAACACTGCCCTGAGGCAGCCTAAAGTAGCCGCAGCTGTAGACGTGAGGGACTGCCATGGAAGCCAGGTGACCACCGCTGCCTGGAGCAAAGCAGTTTTACCTGGAGAACTTTTTACACACAAAGGTTCTGGGAGAAGTTCTATGCAGAAGTTCAAAGAGCCGGATGTTTAAGATCTGGGCGAGTGATTTAGATACACAGAAAGTTCAAGATGGAACAGCAAACACGCAGGAGAAATGTGTGTGTAAAAACACCCATTGAGGGCACTGTGGATCCCCTCAGCAGCGGATCCTAAAATCATCTGGAGTATAAATAATTTTTCAGGTGCTTTTTAAAGGGGAGGAGGGAGGAACTGAGACAGAGATCTGGTGGGATTGATCCCCTCACTGCGGGGCCCGCCGCAGCAAAGGGCCAGTCATCTGCCAACTGAAGGGGATTTGGAGGTGATGGGAACCCCAAACAGCAGATGGTTTCTGAGTGCAGGTAGCCATGATGGGGAAGTTGCAGGAGCAGGTCTCGACTGGAGCCAGGGCTGAGACCAGGGAGGGCCCTGAAGGACCAGCAGCCACAATCTTAAATTCAGTCCGCTGCTTTACAGACAGCTAATGCAGAGACCGCAAGGCGGGGGCATGATACGACCACAGCTGCCTAAACCAGGAAGCAGGCATGCTGCCACCTTCTAAATTGAGTCCATTATCCTTAGCGCCCAATAAAGTGAATTTTAGTTCCCAGGCCCGTCTCTTAAATGCATTGTACGGGGAGTTGCCATATACGTGTACGTCGCTCATAGGACAGTGCACATGCATGGTCACCCAGTTTAGGACTCCCATCAAAATTAAGACGTGTTCCTGGCTCATTGACTGAGACTTAAGCATGGTTCCAGGCTTCATGTCTAAGAGATGATGTACGAAGCAGAGCGGCACATTTTTCTTCCTCTCTTTCATGAAGTTTGTGTAGCTCCCCCAGCACTGCTCCATCATAGTAAGAGCGAGGGTGTGTATGTGTTTTATGCGGAATGACTTATGAGCAAATGCGTTGCTTCCTGACAGGCTGTGTTCTCTGTAATGTCTGTCATTATTCTACTTGACAATAGTGCCAGCAAGTTGAAGTGGTGAAGATGAATGAGCCTTTGCATCTCATCCAAGGCGCTAATAAAGAAGAAACATTTTCCCTTAATGATCTGAGCTGATGAATTAAACCCCAGCAGGAAACCTCCCTGTTGTGTTGTTGAGGGCTTCTTCTGAATGGCATTTAGACATCTTACTCTGTTCAAACCAGCTTATTGCGATGCTGCATCCCCCCCTCCCCGACACAGCCAAACACTGGCAGCCAGATTTGCCCAGCCTTGTGGGACTTGCATCCAGTAACCAAGATCCCTTAAAATTAAAGGCCATTTAGGATAGCGTGGGTCTTCACAATCACAAGAGCAACCATCCTCTTAAATCCAGTCTGTCTAGTTTGGCTCTCACAGTCATGAGTTACTTTGAAATTATTGTCTCTATTATTTTCATGATGGCATGTGTCACTAGGTGGCGTTGTTATGCATAGACTTCCAAGTTCTTTTATCGTAGGGCATTTTCAGGCGTGCATTAAAGTGTACTTACGAGTTTGGGCAGCGGGGCGTGCCTGCAGATTAAGTGTGGTTTTCATCATGTCGGAAAGGCTTTAATGTCAATTAAAGCGTTTCAGCGCACTGACAAATGCGCCGTACCGAGATGGATTTTGCAGCACGATGCAGCGCGTTTGTCAGTGCACCGAAAAGTGTCAATCCCGCGTAGCACGCCTTTCCAACGTTAGCAAAGTCGCACCTAATTTGCATGCACGTCCCACCACCCAAAATCATACGTACACTTTAATGCATATCTGAAAGCACCCTTCGTTTGCAAGCTATTGTTCAGTTTTGGAAAAGACATGTTGAGTTGCGTGGGTTACGCAATGTTCTAAGTAGAAGGAGCTGTGTAAGTAGGAGGCGAAAGCTTTCAGTCTTGGCCCCCAGCAGCAGTCATTATTTCAGACATATTTATTTATTTATCAAATTTAGTACCCCGCCCCTCCTGCCATAGGCAGCCCGGGTGGCTTACAAGAATAAAAACATATATAAAACAACAATAAAACCAACAAGATAAAACAGAACGTAAAAGGGGAGCATCATCTCCCCCATAATTAAAACACCCCACCCCATCCCCTTAAACAACCCACCCTCACCCTTCCCCCTCGCCGAAGGCCTGACAGAACAGCCAGGTCTTACATTGGCACCGAAATAAAAGGAAGATCCCAGGCCACCTAGGCCTCCACCAGAAGGGAATTCCACAGCCATGGAGCGGCCACCGAGAATGCCCTCTCCATAGTAGCCCCCCTAAATACTCGGGGGACCTCAAGAAGGTGCTCTCAGATGACCGCAGGGGCCAGTCAAGGGCACGGGGAGTGAGGTGGTCCCGCAGATAGGTAGGGCCCAAGCTGTGTAGAGCTTTATAGGTAAGAACCAGCACCTTGAATCTGGGCCGGAAGAGTATAGGCAGCCAGCGCAGAGAACAGAGCACTGGTGTAATGTGCTCCTGGCGGCCCGTCCCCATGAGGAGGCAGACTGCCGCATTCTGCACCAGCTGCAGTCTCTAAATCATCACCATGGGCAGCCCCACGTAGAGCGCATCACAATAGTCCAATCTTGAGGTAATGAAAGCATGAATGATAGTGGCCAGATCAGAGTCTGAGGCCACTTTTAGACGAACGCACGGTTTCCAAAATCCCGCGAGAAGGGATCAGACAAGACGCTGCCACGAGGCACGGGACAGGGAAGCACATTCTTTTCAAGCCACAAATGACCTACCTAGATCAGAATCACGGTCAGTTCGCGGCTTGAAAAGAATGTACTTCCCTGTCCTGTGTGCGTGACTCATGGCAGCATCTCGTCTGATCCCGTCTCACGGGATTTTGGAAACCACGCGCGAGTGCACCGTGCGCTGGTCTAAAAGCGGCCTGAGATATATATCCAAAGCCAATGCACTAGATGTAACTGGCGAAAAGCGTTCCTTGCCACAGCCCCAACCTGGGCATCTAGGTGGAGCTGTGAGTCGAGGAGCACTCCCACACTCTTGACCTGAGGTACCAATGGGGGGTAGACCCCATCAATGATGGGGGATGCCATATCCATCACCTGCCCCACTAACATCACCTCTGACTTGTTGGGATTCAGTCTCAGTTGACTTGCCCTCATCCAGTCTCCCACAGCCACCAGACATCGTGTAAGCACCGAGCCTGCAGGGCCTGGGTCCGATGAAAAGGAGAGAGAAAGTTGGGTGTTGTCAGCATATTGATGGCACTGAATTCCAGTACTCCGGACGATCTCGCCCAATGGCTGCATGTACACATTGA
Organism: Sphenodon punctatus; assembly: GCA_003113815.1. Lineage (NCBI taxonomy): Eukaryota > Metazoa > Chordata > Lepidosauria > Sphenodontia > Sphenodontidae > Sphenodon > Sphenodon punctatus. Next base: position 8,019,856 of record QEPC01006549.1, on the reverse strand, counting down.
ACAGGAGAGGGGAAAGAATAGAATCCTGTGGGACTCCACACAAGAGGTCCCAGTAAGATGAAAAATGTTCTCCAAGCACCACCAGCTGGGTTCTCCCTGAGACGAACGAACGGAACCATTCAAGAACAGGCCTGCTAATCCCTGCTCGGTCCTGCCGACATGTCACCAACAACTCATGGTCAACAGTATCAAAAGCAGCCAATAGAGCTAACAAAATCAACAGGGTCGAACGGCCCTGGTCTAACTCCCGGCGAAGGTCGTCGACCAGAGCCACCAATGCCGTCTCAGTGCCATACCCCAGATGAAAGCCGGAATGAGAGGGATCCAGAAAACTGAGTTGGTCTAGATGCTCCTGAAGCTTCCGAGCCACTACTCGTTCAAAAACCTTCCCTAAAAAGGGAAGGTTAGAGACAGGCTAATAACTGGCAAGGGTGTCAATGTCCAAAGATGGCTTTTTGAGCAGGGGCCAAATCACTGCCTCCTTGAGGCAGCTCAGCACCCTGCCCTCCTGAAGGGAGGCATTGACCACCCCACCAGCAACAGCCCCAGTGTCTCCCAGCAGGCCTTAACTAGCCAGGATGGCCATGGATCTAATTCACAAAAGGTGGCTCTAACCGCCCCAAGGGCATCCCCCGCATCAGCGAGCGAAATCTGCTGAAATTGATCACAAGAAATTGGACAAGGCGGGGCTGCCACAGCCTCTGGCTTCCCCATTGTAATAAGCATGGTGTCAAAAACGTGGTGAATGAGAGCAATTTTATCAGCAAAATAATCAACAAATGTGTCACAGTGGTCACTGGAAGATTCTAGGTCCAGACGGAGGGAGGGCGGAACAACCAGCCCCCTCAGCACCTGGAAAAGCTCTGATGGATGAGATTTAGCAGACGCAATGAGGGCAGAAAAGAAATCCTTCTTTGCTGCCCGCACCGCTACCACATAGGCTCATAAACTAGCTCTATGATGCAATTTGTCAGCTTCAGCACGAGACCATCACCACTGTCGCTCCAACCGCCGTCCATCCTTCACGCTTCAACAACCGCAACACCTCAGTGAACCAAAGGGCTCTATGATGTCAAAGCTGAGGGAGTGGATGCTTGGGAGCCGTCTGATTGATGGAATAGTTTGCTGACTGGGACCAAAACTTGACAAGGTCATTGAGTGTCCGGACGGCAAGATCAGCGGGTAACTCCCTCAGAGCAGTCCAGAACCTCTCTGGTTCCATCAATCGCCGGGGGCAGACCAACCGAACTGGTTCCACACCCCTCCATGGGCAGATACATGCTGAGAGTCAGGTCTGTACGAGGTAATGATCCATCCATGACATGGGGACCGCTGACACTTCCCCCACTAACAGATGCCCCACCTCAAGACCACTCCAGAAAATCAGATCAAGGGTATGTCCTCCATCATGTGTCAGGCCACTGACCATTTGGGACAGGTCCATGGTGGCCATGAACTCATGCTCTGCTCCTCCGAGCATGGCATCAGTGTGAATGTTGAAGTCCCCCAAGACTAATGTCTTTGGGGACTGCAACACCATGCCTGACACCATCTCTGTCAGAGCGTGTAGGGATGAAACTGTACAGGTAGGTGCATGGTCTGCAAGGAACACCCCCAATTTCTCTCCTGCCAAATCAATGACAAGATGGAGGCCCTCAAAGTCTGACAGAACCTGCACTGGATACCTCCTAACAAACCATGAATCCCTAAAACGAATGGCTACCTCCCCTCCCCACCCCCGTCCTTCTGGCCATGACTGATCATGGCTGGCCATCATTCAGTAGCCGGCTGGAACAAGGTCAGCCAGAAGAGGCCCCGACTCAGTGTCCAGCCAGGTCTCCATAATGCATACAAGGTTGGCTGCAGAATCCAATATTAATACATGGATAGTTGTTCATTTATTAACAACTGACCTTGCATTCAACAGCAGCAGCTTCAGGCCAGAGGCCCGCTGATCCTGCACCACCTCACCATCTACCTGGGGGATCACGAGGGAAATTGACACCAAGTGCCTCTCCCGCCTCATAGGTCTAAACCCCAACCCCCTCGTAGGGACCGTATCTCCCCTGCCCCATCATGACCCCCTATGGCCACAGAAGCTGCCCTCCCCAGCACACCCACCCTAGATCCTCCCTAACCCGGCTGCTCCACTCCATCAGCAAGGGAGATACCCCAACCCCCTCGGATCATAATTTCCCTCCCTAGTGTCTCTTCCCCCCATCACACTGAGGGAAGAGTGCACCATTTGTTCCCTGGCAACTAGCCTTTCAGTGGTCTAGACTCAAGGAGGCTACAAAGGCACCTCCGTGCCTTCATAGCCTCCTTGAGGCTAGACTACTGATATATGCTGATATAAAGGACGTGGGCTGCAGATTTTTAAGGGCATTTTATCATTTATTTTTATTTCCTTATTAAAATGTATAGTTTTGTATTTTGTTTTTAGGATGTTACTGTCATGGCTGGGTCTTGAACCCATGGCCCTTGAGGTGCTGGACAGGCTCTCCAGCACCCTGCGCCACCTGGTGGACTGGTGAGGGTGTTGGGTTTTCCCCCTTCTGTCTCCCTTGTGTGCTTGCTCCCTGTGTGTCATGCCCCCTCCCAGCTGTAGCCAGTTGC
>QEPC01006549.1:7984513-8008503 GCA_003113815.1 Sphenodon punctatus | reverse complement strand
GCAAAGGGGTTGGTGGCCCCCCTAGTTGGGGGGGTTCGCCTTCTTATACCTCACCAGGTTCGGAGTCTGGGGGTGGTACTGGATGCGGACCTGCATCTGGAGCAGCAGGTGGAGGCAGTCGCTAAGACTGCTTTCCGCCAGCTATATCTAGCGCGTAGGCTGCGTCCGTATGTCTCCGGCCCAGACCTGGCCTCCCTCATCCATGCCTTCGTCACCTTGAGGTTCGACTACTGCAACGCGCTCTACGTGGGGCTTCCCTTGTTCTTGGTTTGGAGGCTGCAGCTAGTACAGAATGCGGCGGCTCATCTTCTTACGGGGACGGGCCGTCGGGAGCATATTACACCTGTGCTCCGAGCTCTGCACTGGCTGCCGATAGCGTGCCGAGCCAAGTTCAAGGTGTTGGTGATGATCTATAAAGCCCTACATGGTCTGGCCCCTCATACCTTAGGGACCGCCTCGCCCTCCGCACCCCAGAGCAGCTCCTGCGTTCCGCCGGGGGTGCCTTCCTGGAGGTCCCCCGTGTTAAGCGGGGGGCCACAATGGAGAGGGCATTCTCGGTAGTGGGGCCGCGGCTTTGGAACTCCCTTCCGGAGGAAGCTCGCCTGGCCCCTAGCCTGTTAACATTTCAGCGAAACTGTAAGACCTGGCTGTTCGCCCAGGCCTTTGGGAGGGAGGGGTAGGGGGGTGTTTTAGTTCCCCCACCTATTTGGGTTTTTATGTTAATCTTAGTCCTGTTTTAATGTTTTATAATATGTATGATGATTTTAATTGATTTTATTGTTTTAATATTTTGGAAGCCACCCCGAGCTGCATGGCAGGAGGGGTGGGGTAGAAATTCATGGAAATAAATAAATAAATGTCCACTTTTCCTGGTCAGTTTCCTGACCTGGCCTGGATTAGTCTGCCACCGCACAGCCATCATGTCTGTTTCCATTTTCACCCAATGAGATATCTCCTTACCCCTGGCCTCCATCCAGGAAACTCCTAGATCATTCTCGTTTCAAGGGGAATATGTCCCACTAGCTGTAGTGTCCCACTAGCTGTAGTTCCTTCCAATTTATATCCTGCCCTTTCCCTGAGGCTCAAGACAGGTTACAACCTTATAGAAAAATACAAAATATATTTACATGAAGCCAGTTAAAATTCCCCTACCCCAAACCTCCCCAGACCCTATCCCCACCTGCTCAATGCTTGGCCAAATAGTATACAAAGGTCTTAGATTGCCTCTGAAGAACTCCTTCCCAGTGTTTTGGAGTAAGTTATTTGGGATGAGCTCTTAGCTTGTTGAAACCTACAGTCCTTGCTCTCTTGCCTTCAGAAGCATGATGCATCACTGCCAACTGAGCAAAAATGCCCTCTGCCAGCCAGATATATACAAACACCATTTCATCAGTCATTCCACTCATGTGATCCCATCCTAGAACGGAGGGAGGTAATGAACATCATTTAACGCACATCTATAATTAATTTACTCCCCTCGTCCTGCTGCTGGCAAGAGTCCCGCCTAGCACACTTCACCGAGCTGATCTCGTGGCATAAAAATAACGGCAAAGATATTTTAAAATCAAGCCCTTTGATTTTTTTAACTCCCAAGCAGGTAAGCTTTTTCAGTGCCGCTTGGAGACAGGTGTAGGCGTTAGTTTGAGATGGAGACAAAGTAGTTCAGGGTTCTCTTTCATTAGGGAAGCTTGTGTTGGTAAGTGTATGCAAGTTTGGGGGCCAAACAGGAGTATGTCAGCTACCCTATGGGCGCTGATTAGGTAGTCCAATACCCCCGAAGTTGGTAATTTCCATTACCAGTTCACAGATTTTCCAGTTACCAATTGCTGGGAATGACCCCATAGTAGTGGATTAACTGCCAGCCTCTAGGAGGCTAGAGATGGAGCTAGACACAAGGTGGAATGCCAAAGTAAGGGAAGTTTATTTACCAGAGTTAGATCAGGCTGCACAATCAAGCTCCAACATTGGGAGACTCGAAGGCAGTCAGGATGGAGTCTGGGGAGGGGGGCAGGCTGATGACACCCCAGATACATTTATAGGGTTTGAGACAAAGACCCCAAAACTGACCAATGGGTACAGAGTTCATTGGCATAATTCAGAATACACATATGAGTTTCACATTTAAGTGTTGTATTTTAAAGAACAGTATTTTTCCAGAACCTGTAAACTATCTCTGATGAAATTAGTCATAGATGCTATGCTCAGTAACAGTGTATCATTATGGCTTCTTCTGGCTCTAATGAGGCCCTTTATCACTGATGTTCACACACTAATTCCTGCTGCCTCAGCAACTACAAGGATGTACAGGGGCTTGATGATTCCTTTCCCTCTTGTTACTGAGCATCTAAAACCAAGTTTCATTTCTTCAGTAAATGTCCTCATAGGTTTCACTTTCCGGTAAATGGTCCGTCCTGCTCAAGGAGGCCTGAGGCATAATTTGGTTCACTAAGATTGCCCAAACCTGAGGGTCTATTTCCCCACACCAAGCAGTATAGAAACTTGAAAAACTGGGACAGAAACTTGATATTCCTGGACCAGAAGTTGGCATTCCGGGACATCGGGAAGCTGAATTGGGTGCTAATCAGGTACCAATTAGTACCTGAAATTTGTGGGTCAATTCAATTACCAGAAATTCACCAAGTTTACCCATTTCGGCAGCGACTGTTTCAGCTTTTGTATGTATGTATGTATCCTCTCCTGGTGTAAAGTGGCACAACTCCATTCACTTTAATAGAGCTCTACGTATTTACCCCCAGATGCAGCTATGCCCTTCCAAGTTTGGTCAGGTGACTTCTTGCTGATGAAAGTCACGTGATGCTCCTGCAGGGGGAGGCACCAGTGTGCTAGCAATCGAGAATGCTGTAACTGTCCGTCCTTGTTTGTTGATTTGTTTACCGTCAATGTGGTTTGAAAGAGAGAGAAGAGAAAAAGAAAACTCAGTGACAAAAGATCCCAAGGTAACGCTTCTGATTAAACACACAGCAGTCAAGTTAAAATTATAGGTGACAATTACTGTAACTCGATTAGGCACAATAGCAAATTTGCTTCCCTAAATCACTTTCACAACTCTCCTAGGAGGCCTGAAAGATCTCGTATATGAGGTTCATTTAATTTCTAATGTAGTCATTATCACTCCTGAATAAAGAGGGGAGGGGGAGCAACTGTGATGAACCAAGGAAATACATTTAACACTTGAGGTTAATACATTTTTTATGTGCAGCCCAGTTGGTTAAAAGTTGTTTAATCAGTCTAATTTGTTTTGCGGGCATACTGTTGTGTGCCTGCTCCATGGTACAAACGGGCAATATACCAATCCTACTGTGATGCTAAGCTCTGGCGTCTTTATCGGGGGGGTTAGGGGGTTGTACAGATTTTGTTTAAACTTGGTTCAGTGTCTTGGAGACACAAGTGCAAACACCTCCAATCAAAGGTCAAACTTGAACTGAAATTAGGAAGTGCAGAAGTGGGAAAATGGCAAAACAAACACATCAAAATTGTGGTTCTCAACCCAACCCAGTAACATAGGGCACGAACTGGTATTTGATTACTGCCTGACAGGTTGCCCTATGTACCAAAATACCATTTTTCATCCCCATTTTCTGATTTCTGGTACTGATTTTTCAACTTCCTGTCCTGATTCTTTTGCTGATTTACTGTTCGGTAACTTGGTAATAGTAATACACAGTATTTTCAGGCAATCGGGTGCCTGCTCAGGATTTAGGAAGCCCATTGGCTGCCAATACAGTACTCAAAATTGTGGGTAATACCCACAGGTAGCAAATGAGTTGCCTGTTTCCACTCTAGTCAAGACTAGGACTGAAAGGAGAATGTGATTTCATTCTTGTGAGAACAGGTGAAATTCTCGCACCTCCCAGCAAGGTCTCCTGCGTTCTCAACACGGTTTTTGAGAATCTCATGAGATTCAAAAATCTTGCAATATTCTCAAATGTGTCGTGACTGCTCAAAATGGGCACCATGGCCATTCGGCACACGTGCGACCCCCAGGCAGTCATTTTTCACATGCGCAAACCATTTTGGGAGGCCGCTTGAGAATCTCGTGAGAATGACGGTGAGAAGACTCATTCTCATGAGATTCTCTAGCAGGGAAATTCCTTCTCGAGGGGCTCAAAAACATGTTTCAACCCTAGTCAAGACTAGACTGAAGTGAATATTTGAAGCAAATAACACATTCAGCAAATTGAGTGCGTTCCTATCCGTTTTAATGGAGTGAATAGAAGCATGATTCACTTCTGCTTCAGTGGCAGTTCCTAATTAGAGCTGAAATGAATGAGTACCCCCAAAATGGGTACATCCAGTGTATATACTCTAACCCAGCCAAAAACAGCAGTTCAAATAGTAACCGATATTGGTTACTTTTGGCTTGGTTTTAGGAGTTTTTTTATTTTGGGGGTTATTTCAGCTTTTCAGTCATTCCGGTATTTCAATGATGTCATCGTGGCACTATTGAGCATGTGTAATTACTGAGAATGATGTAGCCAAGCTACCAAAATGACTGAAAAACTGATATAACTTAACCAAAAACAACAGCAACAAAAAGTAAATCCTAAAATGGAATACTCCAACTCCCAGATACGCATCCTAATCAGTTAAATAGTAAATCTGTAACTCGATACCAGTATTACCTGGTATTTTCAGTTAATGGATACTCTCGGATAGTACCGATACTTCAGATACTCCCAGATATGTTTCAGTCATAAATATTATTCAGATACTCAAAGAGCTACTCGGAAAGGTGAATAATACCTGTGAATAATAAAATCACTTCCTATTTCATCTCCGTTTCGAATATTCATATCAGTTACTTTAGATTTGTTAAGTCCGTTACTTTGTTTATTAGGTATGTTGTGTTCGGTATTTTGGTTGCATTGGTATTTTGAGACTTGACACCACCAAACTGACCCAAATAAAATGCCAAGTGCTGAAATATTGCAGTAACTGAAATACCAAACCAAAGGAACCAGATCAACCAAGTTCTGAATGTTGCAACTGATGAAGGGGACTTTGGAAACCGAGCTAGTTCCTCCTAGAACCCCTTTCCTCCAGGATGGGGGAGGGGCAGTGATCTGCTAGCCCCAGCACAATGCTGCCACTGGGCCACCGACACCCCCTTCCCCCGAGTTACTTAATTCTTGATTCTCAGAGACATGGGGTGTCTTTAGGCATAACATCAACGAGTGGCTGAATGTGTGTTTTGACCTCAATATGAACACCGGTTTGGCCCTGTGTTCACCATGTGGCGCTGCTTAGACACACAGCCCACCTTAGGCCAAATTGGTGTTTTGCTTTCCATCCGATCTCAGCACGCAAGCACTGCCACCTCATTCCCCACGTTGTACCTGCTAACACGCCACGCGATATCATTAGACACAACGTTGACCATATGTTCAGCCGGAACACGCAAATTGTCCTTGTGATGCAATGGTGTTCACATCATGTGTTCAATAGGTGGCCAACTTGGTGTTGGGATTGTTATGGTGCTTACACACAACGGCCAATCATGTGTTTAGAGGTTTCGACACCCAGTCTTTGTTATGTTTAAAGACACCCATGGTTTTGAAGAACAAAAGTGGGACAAGAAAGGGTGTCACCGACTTTTAAAACTCGTATATCAACCCCAGTACAAAACCATAATGGCCCCTGTAGGTTTACAATCTAAGCAGATGACACAAAAAAGTGGGGGAGAGAATGGCAGGATATATTATTATCCCCATTTTACAGACAGGCACCTAGGGAAGAGAGAGGTCTTATTAGAGCATTGCTAGGAAGAGCTAAAATGAATAGCACATTTGCTATCTGTGGACAATATCCACATTTTAATCTATTGGATGCCTGATTGATAGAGGTATGTAATTTGTTTTCTTTCTTTTTTTAATTACTGAAATGAACAAAGCCCTATTAATTTTAGTAATTAAAATCCAAAAACGATAGGCCAGGGTAACGAAAACAGAAGAGAAAAATCATCCGTTTTCATTATAAAAAATAAAAAAAAACTGTGTATGTGGAAAATGGCCCCCAGGGCTGTTCTGTGCATGGACGCTCTTTCCCAAAATGGCTCCAGCAGCATCTGTGCCATTTTGGAAAAGAGCAGCCGGTCTGTGCATGCATGGTGACCCTTTTGCACATGCATGGATTGGTGACCCCAAAATGGCACTGATGCTCCCGGTGCCAATTTGGAAAAGGGCAGCCGGTCTGCGCATGCATGGGGACCCTTTTGCGCATGCATGGTGACCCCAAAATGGCACTGGTGCTCCCGGTGCCAATTTGGAAAAGGACTGTTCATGCGCAGAATGGTCTGGTAGTCATTTTGTGAATGCACAGTGATTTTTTTTATTGGGTTGGGGGGATTCACCACAATTTTGACGGGCGTACCCATTTTTGCCGGCACTCGTTTTAGTTCTCTTGCTAGGTCATAAGAACATACGTAGCATCATCCCGGGTCAGACCAACGGTCCATCCAGCCCAGCATCCTGTCTCCGACATTGGCCAATCTCTATCTCTTGGGAGAAGTACCCAACAGGTCACAATGGGCAATCCGTTCCCTGTTGTTTCAGCCCCCAACAGTAAGAGGTTACATTCCCAAAACCTGCTTGGCTAATAGCCATTCATGGACCTATCCTCCAAGAACCTCTGGCAGTAAGTTCCACAAGTTAATTGTGTGCACCCTGCCCAGAGTGGGGTTAAATCCCAGGGGAAAGGCAGACCACCCTGGTCCCATGATCATCTTCAGACACATCCCCATTGCGGCGGAGGACCCTCTCTCTGCTACTGCTGCCACAGTGAAGCTAGGCCTTAGCAGTGATTCCACCCTGACTCTAGCAGGGCTAGCAAAGGTAGTGAGACAGGCTCTGCCCCAAACAGTTGAATCACAGCTCTCTCAATTAGTGGTCAGCAATTCTACTTCATCAAATTAAAAACACCCCCCATCTCTCAGATTGTAAGCCCTAGGGCAGGGACCATGTCTATTCAATTACTTTGTAAAGCACCAAGTACATGCTTGTGCTGTATAAATGCTTGCTAACAATAATAATAATAATTAATAAAAACTCATTGGAGCAAGGGTAGCCTTTCTCTTTGGACCAGGGTCTAATTGACACGCCTACGCCTATGGTCCCCTAAGAAGTCTGTGCAAAGATGGGAACGGAACCACCACCTCCTGAATGCCAACCCACACCTTCCCCAAGCCAGCTTTCCTCCCCAAGGCTGTGCTGAATATCTCAACTTCTATTTGCACTAAATAGCTGGAGGATTATTAGGCTAAAGATGTAATTACATTAGCAGGAACCCTAATTTATGGCATTAGATTCTTCCACCCAACGTGAGCAGCAGAAGAAAAATACCTTCCCCGTCAACAATAAAGAAGAAGTTGCTTTAAGATGCTTGCTTTTAAAACCAGAAATTGCTCTTGTGAATTACTTAGTGCCAGTTTAATTGTGCCCTAGTAAAGCAGGAAAAGAAAGGAAGAAAAAGTAGATTCACTTACCCAACATTGCATTTATTTAAAGGCAGAATCTATTGCACTCAACAGTTACTTCCTTTCTCACTTTTTTTAATCAGCTACATCTCTTAAGGGATTTAGATTTTTGGTGTGTATTCTTTGCAAGAACATGTGACACCAATGGGCAGACGGATCCATCATGGGAGATTTTATTGCTTGTTGTTTACAGCTGTTACGCTAATAATTCCTGAAGTGACCGAGCGAGTAGCAGGCAAGTTGACGGCCCCAGAATCGATGCGAAAGTCGATAAATATTTGGGCCTTGTCATAAACAAAACTTATTCATGAGATTAAAACACTACCAGCACTTCCATTCAGAGTAACTGAATAAACTGCTGACTGGAGAATTAATGTAACTTTCTGCAATTGATTTATTTTGAGAGGAGGCTGATGAAGCGATATTTCACCCACATGTACATTAGTATGTTTCACAAGCTGTTCTATTGCTCATCTGAAACACAGCCATTCATGGAGATGTTCTGGATTTTGCATTAACTGCCATTCTGTAGCATGTGCCTACTAGAATGGAAATTAAATTCACCCTTTCAAATTTGCAAATACAATTTGTATATTCATTTCCAGAAATGAATACACATTCCTGCATTCACTCCTGTTGCAAAAATGGTCTCTTTGTTTATTCATTATTCAGTACTTTGTTTACTTCCTTGTTTGGTATATTGTCATTGCATAACCCAGATGGACATAAGAACATAAGAAGTGCCATACTGAGTCAGACCAATGGTCCATCAAGCCCAGCATCCTGTCTCCGACAGTGGCCAATCCCAGTTGCATGGGAGAAGTACCAGCAGTCACAACGGGCAATCCATTTCCAGTTGATCACTCCCTACTCCCGACAGTAAGAATTTCCCATCTCATAATCTACTTGGCTAATAGTATCTATTACTTGTTTTGTTCATTTTTTGTTGAATTGTCCAGATTCAACAGATTCACTCATTTTTGAGGGCACTCATTTCAGATCTAAAATGTGTTATCTATCCCCAAATCATCATTGGCCTCCAAAAGTTGGCCTTGACATACCTCCTGTTGAAAAATACAGGGCCGTGACTTCAGTACAACTTTTACCTCAAAGCTGCCTGCATCTGGGATGCTTCAGGAGTCTGTCACCCCTTCATGGCCTCAGTTATTGAGTTAATCATTGGGCATTTTTACACACACCTTAAAGTTCCGGATTTTTCAAACGTCTGGGTTTACAAGTCCACAAGTAAGTTCCGGATGCGTTCTTCACACACACACTGCCCTGAGGCAGTTCCTGGATGCATTCTTCACAGAAACACTGTCCTGAGGCAGTTCCTGGATGCATTTTTCACATAAACACTGCCCTGAGGCAGCCTNAGGGGCTGCCATGGAAACCAAGTGACCACAGCTGCCTGGAGCAAAGCAGTTTACCAGGAGAACATTTTACACACAAGAGTTCTGGGAGAAGTTCTATGCAGAAGTTCAAAGAGCCGGATGTTTAAGATCTGGGTGAGTGATTTAGACACACAGAAAGTTCAGGATGTAACAGCAAACATGCAAGAGAAATGTGTGTGTAAAATATTATTATTTTCAAAAGTGGATACAGATTTGAAATACTGCCATTTATATACTCAACCTTATATGCCTCTACGAGGCCAGATTTTCAGGAACTGAGTGCTAACTACTAACGACTTTGGGGGAATCTGGTCCTTTTAAAGCAGAGGGTACAATACTGCAGCACTCAATACAAATGTTTGCTCCTAACACCAGGAGCAAGCAATATCGCTTTGCCTCCGGATTTTCTTTCTTTGTCTCTGTTAGGTTCTTCATGTTCTCTTGGCACTTTAAAAACATATATGACAGTACAACAAACTCCCATGGGAACAGAGAAGATGTTCATTATAAGAGGGTTTGGTATTAGGATATTGATAGAAAGGTTCTTGAGGTTGTGATTATTATAAACTGCTTTAATAATCAGGGTCTGTTAGAGCAAGAAAAGCCAAAACCAATATTTTATTTATTTATTTATTTATTTCAATTTTTAACCCACCATTGCCCGAAGGCTCTGGGTTTTAGGCCTGCCAAGGCATGGGCAGCCTGAGGCAGCAAGAACTTGCAGAAGCAGGGCCCAAGGGTGGTGAAGCCTTGCGGAATTAGGGCCTAAGGGTGATCAGGCCAGGGTCTGGAGGCAAATGCAGGAGTCTATAACTGGGCGATCAGTCCAAGGAACAGGTGTCTTACCAAGGGGGCAGGCAAGCCAGTGTCTGGAGTCAATGCAGAGATCTATAACTGGGAGATCAGTCCGAAGAACAGGCGTCATACCGAGGGGGCAGGCAAGCTGGAGTCTGGAGTCAATGTAGAAGTCTATAATTGGGAGATCAGTCCGAAGAACAGGCATCATACCAAGGGGGCAGGCAAGCTGGAGTCAATGTAGAAGTCTATAATTGGGAGATCAGTCCGAAGAACAGGCATCATACCGAGGGGGCAGGCAAGCTGGAGTCTGGAGTCAGTGCAGAGGTCAATAACCAGAAGATCAGTCCAAAGAACAGGCATCGTACCGAGGAGGCAGGCAAGCCAGAGTCTGGAGTCAATGCAGGAGGTCAGTCCAAAAAGTAGGAAGTATAAATGGGAGGTGGGTATAGGGCTGGGAGACCAGTTGGGGAGGAAGCTGGTAGAGATGTGAGAATAGAACCGAGTTCGGAAATTCGGTTCGGTTCAAATATCGAGTTCAGTTCGAAAGTTCAGTTTGGTCGACTGAACTATTCAAGTTCCGTCAAATTCCAAAATTCCAAACAAAGTTCGTACATTCAAAACTGGTTTTTTGGCCTTCCAAACTGGTTCAAATTCGACCGAACAGTTCAATCGAATTCGAGTTCGGTTCTAAAGTTCGGTTCAGTCGACCGAACTATTCGAGTTCGGTCCAAACTCCGAACTTCCGAACCACGTTCACACATCCCTAGAAGCTGGATAGAAGGAAGGAAGCAAAGGGAGTGGGGGGGGACAAGCATAGGAGTCAGAAGATCACCCACTGGGGTTTTTACACACGCTACAAGTCACGGGTCTTTAAATCCTCCGGGATCACAAGTCTGCAATAATTATTATTGCGTGTGTAGTCTTCACACACGCTACCCTCTGTCACACACATCAGGAAGTCATGTGTGATGTGTTCAGGAACTCTTCTTCATGGTCTGTTCTACAGCACCAAGAAGCTATCCCATCATAATGGTAGAATGAGGGGGGGTTGTCATGGAAACCACATGACCATGGATTCCGGGAGCCATAGGTGACTGGTAAGTTGCTATCGATGGGGGGGGGGGCACAGGATTGGGGGTTGAGCTTCTATAGGTTTTATAGAGCTTCCAAAAATCTGGGAGGGGCACTTGCCCCCGACTCCCCCCCAACAAGTTGCCTATGCTGGGAGCAGTGCGGTATACAGGAGACAAATGTACACACACAAGTTGTGGGAGAGTGCTGCAAGTGACAGGATCTGAATTTATAAAACCCCAGAGAGTGAAGACTTCTTACACCCGCAGGAATATGCACAATTCCCTGTCAGCAAACCGGGTGAGTGATTCAGACGCACGGGAAAGTTGTGGCTGAAAGAGCAAATACACGGGAGAAAGGTGCGTATAAAAACGCTGCTGTGAAGCGTTGAGCTGCACCCCCTCCCAGCTGGCTAAACCCAGTCAGGCTGATATAGCCAGCCGGGCCAAGGGTGCCGGTGGCCAATGAGGGGGCCAACAACCTGGAACTCACTCAGGTAACATAGCACAGCTGCAAAGCCAGCATTGGGGAGGGCCTGAGACAGAGCAGGTAACAACATCCACTATATACACATAAAATACCAACATTAAACCCATAAAAATCATATATAAATAAATGAAATAGCCATAAAATTACACCCCAGATATGACTCTTTGCATTTGTGAATGTAAGTTGCATGTGCAAATACCCCGCCAACTAGCCAAGGTGAGCCAAACAAAATCCCCATATTGGTTACTTTCAGTCATTTCATTATGATTATTTTAGGGATCGTGTTCATATCGGTATTTTGGTTATTTATTTTCAGTATTTCATTCCCTATCTAGCGCTACCAAATCAATTGAAATACAGAAAACCAATCACCCCCTCAAAACCAAAATGAAATACGATGGTGGATGAAATAAACAGAATATCAAAACAAATATTCGCTTTGGCAAATGAAGAGGAAAGAGAAGAGCATGTCAGATCCTCTATATTCAAAACAAAACAAATATATCAAATTCATCAAATTCAGGATTCACTTTAAATATTTATGTATTTACATTTTAACTTGAATTGCTCTGTGTTTAGGTTAATTAATGCTTGGGACAGACAATAGGAGCAGCATGCTAGGAAGTATTCTGGGAATCGGAATAGGGACAGAGGTCGTCTCTGCCAAGGGCATTATAAAGAAATTCTTCTCCACATTGTGCGTTCCTGGTTTGGAAAAAGCTTTGGCCAAAGCAGCTGGTTTGGAAGAGCTCTACTGCCATCTGCTGTCCTTGAAGCTCACTCTACAGGGAGAAAAGGGACCTCCTCAAACAGAAACCGTTAACGAGAAAGACCCTGTTAAGTTTGCTCCTCTAGTCCTGGATAAATGAGACTCAAACGTATGTACGGAAGACTGGATTAAGGGCTGTGGGATCTCATGCCAAGCAATTTTGGGGGACCCCAATTAAGACCACCTCCAGACTAGAGATGAAACAAGTACCCTCGAGTTTCACGTGCTCAAATCGATTCGACAATATTGGGTACAGATTTGAGTATTCGATCTCCTGGAATGTCAACTTCCAGTCCCAATTTTTTGGTTTTCTGTCCTGATATACCAATCGGCAATCAGAAAAGGAAAAAAAAAATCGGTACCAGAAATTACCAATATTTTGGGTAATCGAATTACCCGATCCTTAATCAAGAAGCCCATTGAATACCCAATGCAGTAGTTGAAAACACAGGTATTACCTGCAGGTACCAAATGAACTACCCGTTTCTGTTCTACCCCAGACCTACTCAATCACAAAAGTCAAGGCACACAAGGAATGCGACTTGTTAAACTATTGAGGCCTTTATTGCCTTGTGCAATTAAACCACAAAATTAAATCTCATGATTTAAATGGAGTTTGAGGCTAGGCAGATATGCTAACATTATTAATAATAATAATAATTAATAATAATTGTATTAATTTTTACCCCACCCTTCCTGCCAAAGGTGGCTCACAATATTAAAATATAAAATACAAATATAAAACAACCAAAAATACAAAACCATAAAATACCCCCCAACCCCACACCATCACCCCAACCCACCCCAACTCCCAACCCACTCATATTCCCCCACAACACCTCCCTCCCCTAACCCCCACTGCCAAACACCCTTGTGAATAAAATAGTTTTGTGCTCACTCCTAAAAGGCTCAAGCCCAGACATAAAATGAAAGGTAAGATTTGCAGACTCAAAGTGCTTGGTTTATGCCAGCTCTCCTTCAAACACAGGCTAGATGCAGGGTCTTGGGCTTTGGTGATGCTCCGTGTATTTGGTGCCTTCATTTGATTGGTAGAGCAGGGTCATCTCAGACCCTATAACTGGGGAGCTTGCAAGCAGCCCTGGTCTAGTCACGCTGCTCTCCTCTTCCACAAACAAAGCCATTGCGGAGCCAAGGGCAGCACTAAATCATTTAGGAGGCTGCCAGGGGACATTAGCGGCATTACTTAGGTGACCATATCCAGATGTCGCCTGCAATTCCTCGTGGCTGTGATGCATCGCAGTAGCAGATAGTTTCATTAGTGCCTTGCAAAGTAAGGCGAAACAGCAATGGTGTGCAGAGACGAGATTGTGGCCTAGCCAATGGGCTGGGTCCTCCAGCCGTTACTCACCAGAGCAGTCACATCACCTTCAGTGAGACTGTTCACTGGAGTAAGACCCAAACCCCCTAGTTAATGGCATTGGCTGCAATCAAGAAACCACTTGCCCTGGGAGGCTTGACTGTGGTGACTTCATGAAGCAGGAGGCTTCATGGCTCATGGAGGACGAGCTTGGAACTTACGAATAGCCATCAGTGCTTCCTCCACCATCAGAGGAAATTGGGAATGTTTCCACACATTATATTATTTATCTATTATTCAAATGTATAACCCTGCCCAGCGGTAAGACTCAGGGCAGCTTACAACATATCAAAACAAGTAAAAACCCTCAAGTCCCACCACCACCACCAGCCGCCAAACGGATCCCTGATTGCCGAATGCCTGGCCAAACAAAAAGATCTTACATCACTTCTGGAAGTTGAGTAGACTTGAGTTTAGATGAATTTCTAAGGGAAGGGAGTTCCATAATGACGGGACAGCCACTGAAAATGCCTCTCTGTGTTGCCACTTATATACTAATTTTCATGGGGGGGTGAGGAGGGAGAGAGAGAGAGAGAGAGATGACCAATCTGAATCTGCTCCTCTAGAAAAAAAACAGAAGCAACATATCCATGTTTGGGCCTGCACATAGCCAGCGTTCTCGTTCTGTATGGAACCACAGTTATGGGGGGCCTGAGGGAGACATTAGTCTACTCCAGGGGTGGGGAAAGCATGGGCCAAATCTGGTCCGCAGCTGGTTTTTACTTCACCTTTTGTCAAGTTCCTGGATCTGGCCCATGGATCCAGTCAGTAACCTCTGAAAGGGTGAGCTCAGGAGAAGAGTCTGGAGATGAGAACATGTGCTCAGGACAGGAGCAATGGATGGGTCTATGACATAAATCTAGGATCTCGATCCCACCCTTGCCGTCCCCCATCCAATAAACCCCTTAAATGCCCCAGCCCCAAACTCCTATCTGGCCCACAGACCTTGTACAGTTTTCCAAAGTGTTCCGTAGGAGGGGAAATGTCCCCCCCACCACCATGATCTACCCCTTACTGATCACCTCTCTAGCCGAGAGCAAGCTGTTCTCATCTGCACCGAAGCACTGAAGTTGATTTGGGGTTGTTTGAAGGCCAGAAGAGGTGGTTCAGGAATTATTTCTCTTAGGGTCTTTTTGTCACCATCAAGTATAGGTTGTTGCTGTTTGTTGATATAGGTTTCAGTGTGGGGTGGTAGGCAGCAACAAGAGGTATGTGGTTAGAGGGTTCTTTCTTTCTGTATTGTAGCAGATTGGCTCAAGGGATTTGGGTATTTCATTCTATTATATGGTCAACTGCAACCTTTGTTTGACTGCTGTGATTCCTTTCATATGCGTATTCCCTTGACCTGATAAGCTGTTTCCTACCCAGATGTTTACTTTAGCCTTTGTTCTTTCTATGTGTTTAGCACTGCCTCTACTAGATACAAAGAACAATTGACTCCACTTGGATATGGGTTTCGCAAGCCATTACAGAAACTTGTATGTCTAATGACTGTCGACAGCTATAGATTACTTACTATCAGCAGCTCTTACTCTCCCCACCTTGTTGTATTTTACCCTTTTGAATTGCAGTCTCCTACCTTAGTCTCGTTCTCACCTTCTCTTCCCCTCCCTTTGTCATTCCAGTCACTGTATATACCTTACCGATTTGCTCAGTCTATAGTTTTAACTCCTGATTTGCCTGACAAAGGACTCTGTGATGTCCAAATGCTTGCCTACCTCCGCCAACTGTAGTGGGTCCAATAAAAGATATTACTGTACTACTTTGATTCTGTTGCCTATATTTGGGACCAACACGGTGACCTTACTTTCTCTACACTATTGTTTCTTTGTCTCCTACACCAATATATATATTTACAGCTCTGTTTTTAAATGTCAGGCATCTCTCTCTCTCTAACCACCCCCCAGTCACCTTGTCTTAGCCACTTCCACCCATGACATTCTGTGCCTCCTCACATAAACCTGTCCTACAATTGCTCAGTCAACAGCAGCCCTGACTCTGCTCCGTCTCACCCCTAGGTAGCCTGTCTTTCTAAAGGTGGCCTGCTAAATGTACAAGCAGAGCAGAGGTAGAACAGGCTATGCCTGCTCTAGGGCAGTCCNTATAAAACAACCAAAAATACAAAACCATAAAATACCCCCCAACCCCACACCATCACCCCAACCCACCCCAACTCCCAACCCACTCATATTCCCCCACAACACCTCCCTCCCCTAACCCCCACTGCCAAACACCCTTGTGAATAAAATAGTTTTGTGCTCACTCCTAAAAGGCTCAAGCCCAGACATAAAATGAAAGGTAAGATTTGCAGACTCAAAGTGCTTGGTTTATGCCAGCTCTCCTTCAAACACAGGCTAGATGCAGGGTCTTGGGCTTTGGTGATGCTCCGTGTATTTGGTGCCTTCATTTGATTGGTAGAGCAGGGTCATCTCAGACCCTATAACTGGGGAGCTTGCAAGCAGCCCTGGTCTAGTCACGCTGCTCTCCTCTTCCACAAACAAAGCCATTGCGGAGCCAAGGGCAGCACTAAATCATTTAGGAGGCTGCCAGGGGACATTAGCGGCATTACTTAGGTGACCATATCCAGATGTCGCCTGCAATTCCTCGTGGCTGTGATGCATCGCAGTAGCAGATAGTTTCATTAGTGCCTTGCAAAGTAAGGCGAAACAGCAATGGTGTGCAGAGACGAGATTGTGGCCTAGCCAATGGGCTGGGTCCTCCAGCCGTTACTCACCAGAGCAGTCACATCACCTTCAGTGAGACTGTTCACTGGAGTAAGACCCAAACCCCCTAGTTAATGGCATTGGCTGCAATCAAGAAACCACTTGCCCTGGGAGGCTTGACTGTGGTGACTTCATGAAGCAGGAGGCTTCATGGCTCATGGAGGACGAGCTTGGAACTTACGAATAGCCATCAGTGCTTCCTCCACCATCAGAGGAAATTGGGAATGTTTCCACACATTATATTATTTATCTATTATTCAAATGTATAACCCTGCCCAGCGGTAAGACTCAGGGCAGCTTACAACATATCAAAACAAGTAAAAACCCTCAAGTCCCACCACCACCACCAGCCGCCAAACGGATCCCTGATTGCCGAATGCCTGGCCAAACAAAAAGATCTTACATCACTTCTGGAAGTTGAGTAGACTTGAGTTTAGATGAATTTCTAAGGGAAGGGAGTTCCATAATGACGGGACAGCCACTGAAAATGCCTCTCTGTGTTGCCACTTATATACTAATTTTCATGGGGGGGTGAGGAGGGAGAGAGAGAGAGAGAGAGATGACCAATCTGAATCTGCTCCTCTAGAAAAAAAACAGAAGCAACATATCCATGTTTGGGCCTGCACATAGCCAGCGTTCTCGTTCTGTATGGAACCACAGTTATGGGGGGCCTGAGGGAGACATTAGTCTACTCCAGGGGTGGGGAAAGCATGGGCCAAATCTGGTCCGCAGCTGGTTTTTACTTCACCTTTTGTCAAGTTCCTGGATCTGGCCCATGGATCCAGTCAGTAACCTCTGAAAGGGTGAGCTCAGGAGAAGAGTCTGGAGATGAGAACATGTGCTCAGGACAGGAGCAAGGGATGGGTCTATGACATAAATCTAGGATCTCGATCCCACCCTTGCCGTCCCCCATCCAATAAACCCCTTAAATGCCCCAGCCCCAAACTCCTATCTGGCCCACAGACCTTGTACAGTTTTCCAAAGTGTTCCGTAGGAGGGGAAATGTCCCCCCCACCACCATGATCTACCCCTTACTGATCACCTCTCTAGCCGAGAGCAAGCTGTTCTCATCTGCACCGAAGCACTGAAGTTGATCAGGGGTTGTTTGAAGGCCAGAAGAGGTGGTTCAGGAATTATTTCTCTTAGGGTCTTTTTGTCACCATCAAGTATAGGTTGTTGCTGTTTGTTGATATAGGTTTCAGTGTGGGGTGGTAGGCAGCAACAAGAGGTATGTGGTTAGAGGGTTCTTTCTTTCTGTATTGTAGCAGATTGGCTCAAGGGATTTGGGTATTTCATTCTATTATATGGTCAACTGCAACCTTTGTGTGACTGCTGTGATTCCTTTCATATGCGTATTCCCTTGACCTGATAAGCTGTTTCCTACCCAGATGTTTACTTTAGCCTTTGTTCTTTCTATGTGTTTAGCACTGCCTCTACTAGATACAAAGAACAATTGACTCCACTTGGATATGGGTTTCGCAAGCCATTACAGAAACTTGTATGTCTAATGACTGTCGACAGCTATAGATTACTTACTATCAGCAGCTCTTACTCTCCCCACCTTGTTGTATTTTACCCTTTTGAATTGCAGTCTCCTACCTTAGTCTCGTTCTCACCTTCTCTTCCCCTCCCTTTGCCATTCCAGTCACTGTATATACCTTACCGATTTGCTCAGTCTATAGTTTTAACTCCTGATTTGCCTGACAAAGGACTCTGTGATGTCCAAACGCTTGCCTACCTCCGCCAACTGTAGTGGGTCCAATAAAAGATATTACTGTACTACTTTGATTCTGTTGCCTATATTTGGGACCAACACGGTGACCTTACTTTCTCTACACTATTGTTTCTTTGTCTCCTACACCAATATATATATTTACAGCTCTGTTTTTAAATGTCAGGCATCTCTCTCTCTCTAACCACCCCCCAGTCACCTTGTCTTAGCCACTTCCACCCATGACATTCTGTGCCTCCTCACATAAACCTGTCCTACAATTGCTCAGTCAACAGCAGCCCTGACTCTGCTCCGTCTCACCCCTAGGTAGCCTGTCTTTCTAAAGGTGGCCTGCTAAATGTACAAGCAGAGCAGAGGTAGAACAGGCTATGCCTGCTCTAGGGCAGTCCCGCCACTGGCAATCTGGAACATCCTGGAGCACCGCCAGCAGAGTGGGTCAGCCAAACCCAAGGCACTGGCCTGCGGCGGAGCAGTGGTCTGGTCGTTGTACAGACCCACGCTACTACTCTGCCTCCAGCTGGCTATTTCCCCGGGCAACATCATAGTGTTGCGGATGCTCTAGTCTGCAACTCTAGGGTGGCTGCATAGTGGAGTGTTGCATGGGCAGACAGCAGACCGGTGTACCTGCCGGGTACATTTAAACCTGACTCAGGCAAGACTGGACGGGTGGGCAGACATGGGGGTGCACCCCTGGAGCAGCTCTGTGGTGGTAATTCCCACGTCCAACTAAAAATACCCATTCTCACCAACAGAGGTGGGTCCAATAAAAGGTGTCATTTGAACTACTTTGTCCCCATCACTTACATTTGGAACCAGCATGGCAACCACACTCTCACAGTCTCAAAAGGAACTCCGGAGTTCTTCTAAGACATGGAGAAGGTAGTATCAGGAAGGCAACTGGAGGGCATGGTCTTCCAGTGACAAGAGCATAATTGCTACACTCCCACTATCAGTCATGTTACTACTCACACCCTTGCAACAGGCATGGAGGAACTCTAGACTCCTGGAGTGAGCTAATGCTACATCTTCCTCGACACCAATTCTGCCTACAAGCTAATTCATAACAGTGGGTGGATGTAATTTCATTTCCCAGTATCAAAATGTCTCCCACCGCGTGACCCTTTGTTCACTCAGTGAGAATTCGTTGCTCAAATCAATGAATCGATCTTTCAGTCACACCGAATGAGAAACCTCTTTAATACAGGTTTGATATGGGTAATAGCTTTGTGGGTTGACTTTTTTTTTCCGCAAAAAAAACCTGGCCACAATGAAAGTCCTTGGTCCTACAAAATGAAAGTTAATGGAAGCTTTGCCACTATTTTCAATAGAAGAATGATCAGGACGGGAGGCCAAATTGGGATCTTATTTCTATATGTTAGCAATATACAGAGAAGCCAAGGATGTTTGTTATAAGAGGCAGCGTAGCATAGTGTATAAGGTGTTAGACTTGGGACCTGGAGAACAGGGTTCAAATTATGGGTGAAACAAGAAGCTAAATTTCTACTCACAAGAATTTTCGCCATCTCGGGAACCAGGATTGATTTCCCGACCATTTCCCAATACCAATGCGATTTCTATGGCGAGGTATCGTCCCAAGTTTCTGACCTTCCACTTACCATATCTCGTGCCCTGTTCATTTACAGCTTACTGCATTGGTGAGGGTACCATTTTATTTCTGGATGCATTGTTTATACCCTTCTGAGCCAATCACTGAGAGACTAGCTCACCCCTTAATCTCCCCCTAGTGCCCCTTAACCTCCATTCCAGTGCGTCCAATCTGAATTGTTGTTCTATGTTGATCTTTTTGCTTTGGCCAATGTGCAACTGGATTGTAGATTAGTAAAGGAATCTGCACCAGCCAATGAGTAAAAGCGGTTGAAGGGAAAATGGAGTGCAAGAAATGTGTATTACTTTGGTATTACCTGCCAGATGCCACAGCAGTAAACGGCAAAGGGGTCAATGGGATCCCGGTAAGTAGAAAGTGAGTAAATCAGGAAACAAAATGTCGATCAAGACATTCTTGAATACTGAGAGGTTCTCGATTCGACTGAGATGGTATCAGGAACTGGAATTTTGTCAGGAATTCCTGTTTTTGAAAAACTCATTTCAGCCCTACTTCAAATTCTTGCCCTACTTCAAATTCTTCTTCATAAGTGGCTATGTGTTCTTGAGCAAGTTACTGTCTCTCAGCCTCAGCTTCACAGCTTCAAAACACAAATAAAGTTAGAGTTGAAATGGGTACCTATTTTGGTACCCACAGGTAATATCCACATTTTTGGGTATCTGAATTAGCACTTGAATACCGTCCGGGTACTCAAAAAACACAAAATTTTGATTACCAGTTTTTTGAGTACTTGGAATTACCACCCAAAACTGAAACAATACCCCAAATCCAGGATGAAATCAGTATTTTTGTTACCAGTAGTCGGTATTTTGGTATGTCAAACCAGTCTTGATACCAAAAATTACTGGAAATATTTGGTTTGATCCGGATACCAGGAAATTGGTGGGTATACCTTTTTTTGCAGATACTCGTTTCAGCTTGGTTAATGACCTATCTCTCAGGGTTGTCGTGATGGTAACCAAGATAAGGTTAGCAAACCACTTGAACCATAAAGCGGTATAATAAAAAGTCCAGACTCCACACCTAAGCTTTCAACCTTTTCTTCACAGACATCTTAAACCAGGGGTGGCCAGACTTGTGATCCATGGATTCACTTGACTGAGGCATCAACCAAGTGATCTACTAGAACCCGCGCACTGACTCTGGATCTCCAGGCTGGGATCCCTCCCTCTGACTCCCAGCCCTAGGGCATCTCCGCAACTGCTCTCGGGAGCGGAGAGGAGAGCTCCCCTTTAGAAAGAACCATTACACTGGAGGCCTGCTCTCTTAGCCTGTTTCTTCCATTGGATGCCAGTCCTGCTCTCCCTCCCAAAGGCAGTCTCTAAGAGGCTGGCCTCTCTCCCCACATTGTCATCCACTGGAGACAAGTTTGTGATCTAGTAGAAGATCACCATCTATCTGTTGGCCACCCCTGTCATAAACAGATATGCGCAAACTAAGGGCCTAGTCTTGCAAAGCTTTAGGCAAACGTTTAACTTTATGCACTGTAAATAAATTCCATTGGAATAAACAGGACTCATCACGGTGAATGAAATTAAGCATGTGCCGGAAAGACTGGGAACTTCTTAAGAAGAGAGTTTGATTTTGTTGCTGTTGAAG
Organism: Sphenodon punctatus; assembly: GCA_003113815.1. Classification (NCBI taxonomy): domain Eukaryota; kingdom Metazoa; phylum Chordata; class Lepidosauria; order Sphenodontia; family Sphenodontidae; genus Sphenodon; species Sphenodon punctatus. The sequence goes on along the minus strand of QEPC01006549.1, from coordinate 7,987,434 downwards.
TCAACGGTAGAGCTCCCATGGACTTTAAAGGTGCAAGTCCATACTGTGATAGCTCAACTCATTAGGCTCCATAATAAGAGTGTGCCAAATCAGGTGTTAATTTAAGAATTTCCATTTGGATCTGTTCTTAATGCCTCATTTAAAACCTAGCCATGTTTTCCCTTTGAACGTGCCAAACCTTGTTTTGCTCTTTGCTGCAAATCCCGTTCTTTAGGCACCTTGAAACACAACAAGCTCCCCGGATTAAGCAGGAAATCAAGTCACCAATAGAGGAAAGATAATTATTTTATCAGCTCCTGGGGTATCATCTACAAGTAAATTGAGCTTCCGTTAATAAGCCAGCAATCCACAGCATCACACTGCTGCACTTTCAAAAAGCTAATTTAACTATTCCATTAAAAAATGAAAACATATTCAAATTAAAACACCCCAAAGATATGAAAGAGAAGAGAGAGAGAGAGAGAGAAGAAGAAAAAATACACTTCCAAGAGAGGACATGAAATGCATCAGTAATTTCCCATCAGGCTGTCATTCCCTTAACTGACCATGACAGTCAAAGATGAAATAGAAATTCCTATATCAGATAGGAACACAAAGGAGAGCTGACCTTTGATCAGCTGTCTGTTTGTAGTCTTGACAAGGAAATTTGCATTGAAAGAATTTATGCTGGACGTTTACATGAGGATTTAAGTCCCAGCATGTAAAGGAAGTGCGAGGTCAAACCTTCTTAAATAGCCTGTCAGATGAAAGCCACACTCCCTCCGCGCTGCAGAGGTGGAGTTCTCACAACAGTTTAGACACCTTCTCATTGGATGGCAATTTATTTTCTTTCTTTTTTTGTTTCTTTCTTTCTTCATCTTTTTTCTTTTTTTGCTGTGCATTTTTTCAAAGTGATATTGTTCATAGGCCTCTTTTCAAATCTAGCTCAAAGAAATAGCTCTATGCCAGAGTTGGCTCTAGATTTGGTGGGACCTGAAGTGAGATCTCCAGTGGAAGAAGGTGTCTGGTGAGTAAACTCGAAATGAGTATTGTTATGGGACTTTTATTTGTTCCACTTTACACGACACCAATGACCAAGTGTCTAGGCGTTGGAGCCCCAGTGGAAATACTCTACTAATCTAGTCCCAACCTTAACCGAAAAGCCTCTCTGATAATGGACCAGGATTTAGTCAATAAGACCGGTCTCTTGTGGACTCTTACCACCACCTTTCTACTGTAATACACTTGTGATCGTCTCTGGCATAAGACCGGTCTCTTGTGGACTCCTACCACCTTTTACTATAATATACTTGTGGACTTCTACCACCATTTAGTATAATATAGTTGTGGGCTTCTACCACTTATGGCATAATATACCTTTTAGTATAATATAGTAGCGACCGTCTTGTTTGCATTATCCCATATCTTCTTGTGAAATGGCATGATCAATTCCTGGGATCTTATAGAAGGGATTCTTTTACCATAATAAAGAGGACACAAACTGACCAACAAGATAGATTTTATTTTCCAAATATTCCAAGTATAAATGCTTCTAACACACAAATTCTGAAATTCTTATAGATTACTTTCTAATCTTATTATTCTAAAGTTTATCTATCCCATTCATGCTCACTCAGGCATACATTTGGATTGGCCAAGTCCAAAGTAACCTTGTTGAAAGAGGCTGGAGAGCTGACTTCCGCGGAGCTGCCTCTAGTTGTTGGGTCAATTGGTTTCTTTGTCTCTCTGAAGTCAGGGGGTTTGTGTCTTCTTTTAGACACAAACAGTGGAGCTGTTCCGGGTGGTGCAGGGGATGGTCAGTTTGGCCTCCCTCCGCCTGGACGGAGACTTGTCCCAGGCCCGCTGTGAGGAGTTTGCCATCTACTTCGCAGACAAGATCGCTCAGATCCGGAGTAACTTTGACACCGGGTTGGAAGCAGAAGGTGAGGAGCACGAGGTTCTGGAGGCACCGTCTGGTCGATCTTTCTGGGAGGAGTTTTGGGAAGTGATGCCAGCCGATGCAGTGGATGTCCTGGGGTCTGTTAGAGCCACAAGTTGTGAATTAGATCCATGCCCATCCTGGTTGGTGAAAGCCTCCAGGAAGACGTTGGGGACAGTGTTGGTGAGGGTGGTCAATGCATCCCTCCAGCAGGGGAGGCTGTCGCCCAGTCTCAAGGAGGCTGTGGTGCGCCCCCTTCTGAAGAAGCCATCTCTGTATGTGGGTGCACTCGCCAGCTACCGCCCCGTCTCTAATCTTCCTTTTTTAGGGAAGGTTATTGAACGGGCAGTGGCACTGCAGTTCCAGGTACATCTGGATAGTATTGGTTTCCTTGATCCTTTTCAGTCTGGGTTTCGTCCCGGCTATGGTACTGAGACGTAGGGCTGTAGCAGAAAGTCGCAGCAGTAGCTATTTCCCCTGGAAACAGCGTTTCCGCAATTAGTGGTACGGTTTGGCAGAGGCTTTCATTCTGCTAGTTTCATTCTGCTACTTCCGCAGTTCCACTAATTTCATTCCGCTACTTCCACAGGCTTCACAAATAGCAGAAACATGACATTTTCGCTACTTCTGCAATTCTGCCAGCGCCACGAAATAACGGAACAGCAGGCTTTCGACAGTTTCTGACAATTCCGCAATTTTTCCGATAGTTTCCAAATTTGCAGAATGCCAGCAGAATTAGTGAAATGTCATCAGAAAAGCCGCGGTGTGGCGTCAGCAATTCCGAAATGGCGGAATGGAATCACGGCGTGGTAAAAGCTGCTGCCACTTCAGCCCTACTGAGATGGTGTTGGTGGCCTTGTTGGATGATCTCCGCCAGGAGATGGATGCAGGATGTCCAACATTTCTTATCCTGCTAGATCTCTCGGCCACTTTTGACACCATGGACCATGGGCTGCTGCTGAGACTGCTGTGAGACCGGGAGGGTCTGGACCGGACCATCCTC
>QEPC01006549.1:7970717-7981499 GCA_003113815.1 Sphenodon punctatus | reverse complement strand
TAACCACCCTTGGTGGTTATTTATGCATGTTGCAGGGCTGTATTGGTGCCCTATGCAGCCCTGCAACATGCATAAATGACCACTAAGGGTGGTTAAGGGGTGGTTAGCTTCATGTCTGTTTTCACCCTATGAATGGAGTAAGCCTTTAAAATGTTGCCATCATTTACTTTTCCCACTAAGAGTAAGAGTGGACGAGAAGGGAAATTGCTATCCTCTCCCCAGAGCGAGGGGCTACTTTCCTGAGTACTGATTCTAAAGGCTCACTCAACCCTTTAATCAAGGTGTTTGCCCAACTGCTACAACAGTTGCTTATAAATCATAATTTACTGGCCACTGTAGCTAAAGAATTCATTCAGTTGCAGCAAGGCGGGAACAGAAGGCTGGACAAAAATAGAGTAACTCGTGCTGATGCCAGCTTTTGTGAGAGAAACAATAATTAAACTGAGGGGAAAGCACCAACAAAATTGCTCTTCTTAACAAAGTGAGAAGTTGAGATGCATCACAAATAGAGGACGTGCAGCAAATAGCTCATCTTCGACAAACGGAGCTCTGAGAAGTAGGTTTTACCTGGTGCAATTAGAGGATACCATCTGTAGTGAGCAATGTCATATGCACTGAGGGGTTAGTGGGTATTGAGTCCAGCCGTTACCCTTTGCGGACGCTTCTGCCCAGAATATATTACAGTCGCACTAATTATAGGATGGAATGCCAATATCATAAATATCCAGATGTTCATGCCATTGGACACATCCTGTACCGCAAAGACCCTGTTATTTTAAACACAGCATGGTACAGTCAAGGGAAGGCACTTGAGTCAAGAGCATTTGATTTCCAATTATAAAGCAAAAATTGTTCAGACAATGCGCTCCAGTTTAAAAAAACAAAGTCGATCAAATGTTAGATAAGCTGCGAAGGGGAAATGCCCTTGGTTGCTCCAAATATGATGGAAGAAGCTGATTAAGAATTTCTTCCAGCATAGAAAAAAAACAGGTGCACATGTCCTGAAACAAGAATGAGTAGCTCTGTGCAGCAAGCCTCCAAATTAATGAATCTTTGTTTCCTAAGGGAGCACAATTTTGGGTGTAAATCAGTTGGATTCTTTTCTTTTTTTTTTTGCTATGAAAAAGGTCATATCTCTCCTCCAAGGGTGGCTATTGTTACAAAGTTTGGGATCCTTAGTTCTCTTTGTGTCTTCTGTTCCTCTACCAAATTTGGTGGAAATCTACCTGCATTATCCAAAGTTATTATGAGGTTACACACACACACACACACACACACAGAGTGACTGCATAATGAGGGTAAGAATGAGGGTTCTGAGCTCTGTTATTTTTATAAGACTGCTGCAGAATTGAAGCTGTACCATTTCCTAAGAGACTCCCTTGCGAAATCACCATGCGTTCCTTAATCTGTTTGCCTTGCCTTGCGTTCACGCAGCTGCTGACTCTCCTTGTATTTCAATGGTACTTCCCTCACCCTCCTCTCCCTCTTTCTTCTCATGGAGAAATGTCCTATGTCAGCCCTGCGTGGAATTTCAGACGAGAAATCACCCCTCACCGGGTTCTGTGTTGGATCCCGGTGAGGAATCAGTTTGACCGTCCTTCAGACGTGCCGGCCTGATTCCCAACAGGGATGGAGGAGGGGGCGGGGCTGCATGGCGTGACGTGAGGCCACACAGTCCTGCCCTCCCGCACTCCTCCAGCTGCCCGCCCTCCAGGAGATGGACAGGCGCAGCGGCCAATCTGGCCACTGCGCCTGAACCAGCATCATGGTCTGGGCCATGATCTGGCCAGCGGACGGTAACAGACATTACTTTACATCGATTCCGGATCGTGGCCACTGTGACCACGCTTGGGGCCCAATCCCACCACACTTTTGGACCTCCGGCTGGCCGGAGGTCCGAAAGCGTGGTCAAAGAGATTCCTCCCGGGGGTTCACTGGGGTAAATCTCTTTGGGTGCTGTCAGACGTTACGCTACCGCGGCCACCACAGGGGGTTCACTGGTTGACCGTGGTATCGTAACGTCTGAAATTACCCCAAGTCCGATGAACCTGGCATTATTGATCAGCAAGCAGCTACTCTTGTCTAAAGAGTCAATATGATTGGCTGCTCAAGTGAGGGAAATCAAAATGACTGAATTCCACCAGCAACTACCCTGACTCTGTTGAAGTCAGAGGGGCTGCTGATTCCATGCCCTGCATGTGCACACGTGCATGCAAATTATGCACGTGTCCCCTTCGAGCACGTTGTGTGGTGCGGGACCCACGCGGATCCCACTTGGGATTGCAGCCAATGGCAAAACTCCCAGTAATTTCAATAGAGTCAGGATTGCACTCCCCGTATCAAGGCCCTGAATGGTCAAGACCCTGGCTATATTGGTGTCCTGCTCCTGGAACTTCAGGCCCTGATGGTTATCTGCTCAAGCCTGCTGTTTGTGGATCCGCCATTGCACCTTAAATGAAGGGGCAATCAGACCGTTGCTGTGGCCGGCCACTCGGCGTGGAACTCTCTCCTTCCAGATGTTCATCTCATTTCCGTCCTTCTCACCTTCAAAAAGCCCCCGAAGACTTTATTTTTATTCTTGAGGTTCTTTTAGAGGAATCTTTTTTAAATGTTAGAATTCCTCTAAGGTCACTTTTACATGGACACCCACCCACAAACACCCAGAAACACCCATCGGATGGGTTGGAGAACGTCCATGTAAATGCCCATGAGTGGGTGGATGCGTGTGCACGACCCACCCGCCAACACCCATGGAGCAGCCAGGAGGGAGCCAGCACCCTCCGTGGGTGGAGATGGGTGGAGGTGGGTGGAGATGGGTGTTCAACATCTGAGCGTCCGTGTAAAACCGAAAACACCCACACACACGCAGACGGGACCGGTGGGACCACAGTGCACCAGCACAAAGGGTCACGCATGTGCCCCCATGCAGACATGCCCACCGGAGGGGGGGATGCCAGATGTCCGGCTGAGAGCCCGTAAAGGAGGGTGGAACCATGATACACGCATGTGGGCTCCCACGATGGTCGGGAGGAAAGCAACCAACAAGACCAAGGGAGCCAACACTGCCCCACACGCCGGAAGGGGTCGGGTGAGCACGGGGATCCAGAAGTCCTCAGAGGGGGTTCCCCAGCCGGGCGGTGCAGGTGAAAGGTGCCCCAGCCAGGAGGTGCAGGGGGAAAGTGCCCCGGCCAGGCAGTGCAGGAGGGGCCCGGTCAGGAGGTATGGGGGAGCCAGCCAGGAGGTACGGGGGGAATGAGCCAAGGCTAACGACAGCACTCGCCTCCCAGCACAGGGCCGAGGGCACACAGTGGCCACGGCACCAACCAAGGACACCCAGCCCAGCACATCCACTGAGCATGGCCAGAGGAGCAGCAGCAACAGCGAGGTGAGAGCGAGGGAAACCCCCACACACACCCGGGACAGCCAGATGAGCAGAAGGGCACCCCAGGGGGGAGAGGAGAGGGGAGGCCCCATAGAGGTGCGGAGGGGGGCAACGGGACCATATGTAACCCCAATGCAATACCCCCAACAGGAGACATCCATCTTCACAGCTACAGGGTGGGCCCCATGCTGCCAAGCTGGAGGGCACCCCACATGCGGGTCCCAAAAGGGGGAGCCCTGCTCAAGGCAGGATATCAGGGACGTTATACGTGTGGGGGGGTCCGAAAGGGTCCAGCATGACCTGGTGCACAGCTACAAGACCAGACAGATCTATAAAGCCATCGACCAGGAGATGCAGCGGCAGGGGTACAATAGGGATGTCTCTCAGTGCATGCAGCCGAAAAAGGACTTGAGATCCGGATATAAACATATCAAGGACAGCATTCTCAAGTCTGGCCATGCCATGTGTGCAGCCAAGTTCCAGGAAGAGCTGGACAAGTTCCTCTGCATGGATGGGGACATCGTGGCCTCCTACACATATGGCAACGCCTTCTCCAGGGGCAGATGGAGGGCCAACAAAAAACTCCCCTGATGGACCCCGCCAAGCGGGGGGGGGGGACGCTGCCCTGGGCAAGACCAGTCAGGAAGTGGGAGGGCAGAGCTCCATCTCATAGGGGGAGGAGGTGCCCCAAGGATCCAAGCACAATACCACCACCCTCCACGTGTACCCACAAAAGCCACAGGCCACCTGGCCATGGGGAAGGAGGGAGCACGCAGAGAAAGCGGAGACCTGGAATGGCCCCCAGGAGGTGGAGGAACAGGATCCAGGGGCGGACAGTGTTGCAGAGACTGGGACTGGGGTCTGGGTGCCGGTAAACACTAATGGCTCCCCTTTCCCATTGCGGCCCAAGGTAGCCTGGAGGTACATGAGGTGGAGGTCGCAGAGGAGGAAGCGGACAAGATGGGGCTGGCGGCACCCCTGCTACCCAGTGAGGCACACTTCCAGGGCAGGGCACACCATCCAAGGGGTCACAGTGGGGCACGGTGCGGAGGTAGGTGGGGGCACAGGGTGGGGAGGGAGGCCCCAGGGGCCATGCGCTGCCAGTGCCCTACAGGGATCAGGGTGGAGGGGGCGGTGGGAAGGGCGGGTGGCCCCNACGGTGGGAGGGGCGGGTCGCCCCACAATGGCTCACACGTAACACAGGACAGACACGGGCCCCACTGACAGGGGATCACAGCAGGGGGGTGATCCCACAGGAGGGCAGGGCAGGGGGGTCCCACAGGGGAGGGAAAAGGTGGAGCAGCCACAATATGGGGGCCACCCTCAGTGACACCCAGCGACCAGCGCTATGGGACACTGTTGCGCACTGGCCGGCTGTACTAACATGGTATACGACCTCTCATTCACAGAACAGCAACCTGTGTGTGCAAGGGGCACAGCAGCTGGCAGCATGGAGAGGAACCGAGAGATGTGGGCCAGGAACCGGCGGTGGAGGGAGGACCTCGGCAGGGAGCTGCTGGATGAATCGAGATGGTTAGCTGAGGTGCACTCCCAGGAGCTCGCGCTTACCAGGGAGCTCATCAGAGGGGAGGGGGAAAGGTACCGGGAGATCCTGGCAGCCATGATGGTCCAGTCCCACACCGAGCACCTCTGGGACAGGCGCCAGGCTGCCTCCCTCCAACGTGATCAGAGGCGCACCTGTGACAGGCTGGAGGGTCAGGCCACAAAGCTAATCTACCTCATGGGGGAGGCAATGGAGGCCTTGAGGCGGGACCCCCAGTGCGACAGGGACCGCCATGCCACAGATGGAGGGTTGGCAGCTGACCAACATCATGGCGGCCACCCACCGGTGTAGGTGCCCCCCACTGCACCTTGGCCACCTGTGGTTCCCCCAGCAGCATCCCTACCTGGGCCTGGTCCATGGGGTCCCCCTCCCCCACATAAGGCACCTCCAACTGCCAGTGGGGTCGCCCTTCCAGCCCGCACCCCTCCCAGTCCTGCCCCCAGCTGCCACCCCGACCCCTCCACTGGGAAGTGACACCCCCACCCCAGGACCCAGCACCCCAGGACAACAAACCACCCCTGGCCACTGCCCCACCCTCTCCAGTAAGGCCACAGCTCCCTGGCCGCTGAGGTATGGGGGCGCACCCCCAGGGGGGGCAGACCAGGAAGAGGAGGAACAGTGGCATCCATGATCCCAGAAGGGACCCTATGGTATGACCCAAACCAAGTACATGCATTACACGAGACGTGTAGCAACTGCCAATGTCCAATGCATGTGCAACAGCACAACAATGCTGTAGCGAACCTACGTGGTCCACTATACCATTGTTGGGTCCCTACAAGTGCTCGATTCCATTGAGGTTGCTCCACAGCTAGTGCTCAGCTCATGCAGGGATTAGGGGGCCCCCAGGACACACCCAGGACACCCTGTGGGCCGGAACCTGGCTTGGGAAGGAGTTACATGCACATGAGGAATGCTCACTCCATGCTAGTTTCTCCTCACAGGGACCTGCAGTGGAGGCCAGTGTGGAGAAATCTGTGGAAGACAGGGAGCCCGGGTCAGCCGTTCCGCGATAACTGAGATCGGTGGCAGTGAGGGCTCACCACCCTGTGAGCCCTGGTGATGTGGCCAAGTAGGGGAAAGAGCACCCCAGATGCTGAACCCCCCCCCCATCCCAATGTACATTGACCCTTTCAATAAACTGTTTGTAGAGTAACCACTGACTCACGTCCTCCGTCCTGGTACGGGTGGCAGGGGGTTGCAGCAGGGGGTGCTGTGCAGTGGCTGAACAGCTGATGGGGCCGGGGGGCACCCCAGCGAGGCTGCAGCCAGTTGGGGTGCCCGCAACATGTGCACATGGACCCCGCATGGGTGAACTGGGAAGTGGTGGTGTTCAGACAGTGTGCAGCCTTGGCAACCTGTGGCTGACAGTGAGGGGAGGGCTCATGCACATGGGCAACCCACAGGACCTGTTCCCAGGGCCCCCTAGCCCACACATGGCACAGAGGCATGGTTGCAGGTACAGGGAATTACCCAGCTTGATGGGGTGCACAGGTCTATGGACAGGGGGGTGGGTCAGGAACGGCCTCGTCATCGGCCGCCTGGGCAACAATGCGGCGGCAGAGGGCATCTGTGTTCTCCTCGGAGATATGCCGGAATGCCCCACCCTGGGCATTTTGGTACAGGGGTATGGGGTCTGCCCTCTGTACAGGTGGTGGGTTGTTCAGGGAAGCACCTCCGGTCTCGCATACATTGTGGAGGATGCATGCTGCCAGGACAAGGATGGGGATGTGGTCCAGGTCAAACTGGTTAATAAAAGCTTCTGGGGAGACATTGGGGACGGTGCTGGCGAGAGTGGTCAATGCGTCCCTTCAGCAGGGGAGGTTATCGCCTTGCTTAAAAGAGGCTGTGGTGCGCCCCCTGCTGAAGAAACCATCGCTGGACGTGGACGCGCTCGCCAGCTACCGACCTGTCTCTAACCTTCCCTTTTTAGGGAAGGTTATTGAGCGGGCAGTGGCGCTCCAGCTCCAGGGTCATCTAGATAACATCGGGCTCCTTGACCCTTTTCAATCTGGGTTCCGCCCCGGCTATGGCACCGAGACGGCGTTGGTGGCCTTGGTGGACGACCTCCGCCGGGAGATGGATGCGGGATGTTCGACATTTCTCATCCTGCTCGATCTCTCGGCCGCTTTTGACACCGTGGACCATGGGCTGCTGTTGAGACGACTGCGTGACCGGGGGGGTCTGGACGGGACTGTTCTTGAATGGTTCCGTTCATTCCTCTCGGGGAGGAGCCAGCGGGTGGTGTTGGGGGAGGAAACATCGAGCCCCCGCGCCTTACCGTGTGGCGTTCCGCAGGGATCGATCTTGTCTCCATTATTATTTAACATCTATATGCAGCCCTTGGGGGAGGTCGTGAGAGGGTTCGGGGTGCGATGTCACCAGTATGCTGATGATACTCAGCTGTACCTCTCGTTTTCTACCGACCCAGACCCTGCTGTCTCGGTGCTATCCCAATGTTTGGAGGCCGTGGCGGATTGGATGCGGCGGAGCAGACTGAAGCTCAACCCAGATAAGACGGAGGTGATGGTGGTGGGGAGGGCGAAGGGGGTGGTGGCCCCCCTGATTGGGGGGGTTTGCCCCCCTGTAGCTCAGCAGGTCCGGAGTCTGGGGGTCATATTGGACGCAGACCTGCGGCTGGAGCGGCAGGTGGAGGCAGTCGCTAAGGCTGCCTTCCGCCAGCTTTATCTGGTACGTAGGCTGCGTCCGTATGTCTCTGGCCCGGACCTGGCCTCCCTCATCCATGCCTTCGTCACCTCGCGGCTCGACTACTGTAACGCGCTCTACGTGGGGCTTCCCTTGTTCTTGGCCCGGAGGCTGCAGCTGGTGCAGAATGCGGCGGCCCGTCTTCTTACGGGGACGGGTCGCCGGGAGCACATTACACCGGTGCTCCGAGCGCTGCACTGGCTGCCGATAGTGTGCCGGGCCAAGTTCAAGGTCCTAGTAATGATCTATAAAGCCCTATACGGCCTTGGCCCCTCTTACCTTAGGGACCGCCTCGCCCTTCGCGCCCCGGAACGACTCCTGCGGTCTGCCGGGGGTGCCCTCCTGGAGATCCCCCGTGTTAAGCGGGGGGCCACGATGGAGCGGGCATTCTCGGTGGTAGGGCCGCGGCTGTGGAACTCCCTTCCGGAGGAAGCTCGCCTGGCCCCAAGCCTTTTGACATTTCGGCGAAACTGTAAGACCTGGCTGTTTGCCCAGGCCTTTGGGAGGGAGGGAGGGGGTGGGTGATTTTTAATCCCCCACCTTTTATTTACTCATGATTATATGTTGCCCTGTTTTATATGTTTTATATTTGTATTTTAAAGATTTTAAACTGTTTTATTGTTGTAAACCGCCCCGAGCTGCATTGCAGGATGGGGCGGTATAAAAATCTATTAAATAAAATAAATAAATAAATAAATAAATATAAATAAACTGGCTCCTGTTCATCAGGAGGCACCAGCGCATCTTCAGGAGCCCAAAGGTCCGCTCCACCATGCTGCATGCTCCCGACAGGCTCTCGTTGAACAGGCGGTGGTCAGGGTTGTGCGCCACTGGATAGGCCCTCATGAGCCAGGGGCTGAGTGGGTAGGCAGGGTCCCCTAGAACAATGGGGGCCATGGGAATGCCCTTTATCACATAGTACAGGTTGGGGGCGATCTTCGTGTTGAAAATGCGTGCGTAGAATGGGGACTCACACAGTATGCTCGCATCATGGCTCCACCCCAACTGGCCCGTGTACAGATCAATGAACAGGCCCCTGTGATCCATGACGGCCTACAGGTTGATGGAGAAGGCCTGCTTCCTGTTCATATAGTCAATCTTTGCATGTGGGGGCCATATGATGGGGATGTGGGTGCTGTCAATGGCCCTAATGTAATGGGGGAACCCCAGTTCCTCAAAGTCGCATATCACCTCCTTGGGTTCGCGGAGCTGGATGACCCGCTCAAGGAGGAGTTCCACGATCAGGTCGCGCACATCATGGATGGCCCTGTTCACGGTGGCCGTCCCCACCCCGAACTGCTCCCCCACGCTCCTGCAGGAATCATGGGTGGCCAGCCGCCACACCGCCATGGCCACTCGCATCCCTGGTGGCAGCGGGAAGCACGTGTTGGTCTTCTGCCTCTGTAGATGGGGGTTCAGGAGCTCCCCTAACCGGGTCAGGAGGGAGCGGGTCATACGGAAGTGGTCCATCCATTCGGCATCCGTCCCCATGTTCTCCCACCAATCGTTGGTGCAGGAACGCATCCAGTGCTGTTGCAGGGTCAGTAGGGTCACGCAGCAGCCGTAGACGTTGAGGGACCACCAGGCCAGGACGAGCTGGTCTTGCTGGGACACCGTGGTGCCCGCCATGGCATGGCGATGAACAGCTGTCCGCCGCACCCATCAGACCATCGCTTCCCTCCTGAGGTTCGCTGTTCTCCGACGCCGTGTCCCCTGTGGGGGCGGGGCCTTGCCCCGGCAGGCAGAGCAGGGCCATCTGCTGGTGCACCATGCACATGGTGCACCTCTGGCTACATGGTTGTGCGGCTCCCCACTCCCAGTAACCTCCCAATGGCGAGTGCCCTGGCCTCTCTGTGCACCTCTGTGTGGCTTGTGCCCCCATCCCCCACTCTTGATGTATCCCTGTTCCACTTCTGTGTCCTCCCAGCTCTATGTTACAGTGCTCTGGTCACTGCTCAACCCCATACACCTGCCTCTCCACACCATGCCCAACCACCTGCATGGGGTCGCTTATGTACCGTGTAGCTGGCCACAGATTGGTGCTAGACAAGGGGTGCCCAGTCCAGCTGATCATGCCTCAGTTTGTGCCATCCACCTGTCTGCCAGGGGGCCTGGGACTGCACACACCCTGGGGTACCGTTGCATGCACACCTGGTCGACATCCATTCATGCCATGGGATGCCTTTGCATGCTGCAGCTGTGCTCGGTGGGGAGACGGTGCCTAGATCAGCTGCTTGGCCTGGCGCTCTGCCCATCTGTGGCCTCGTTCATCTGTCATGATCTGTGCTGGCTCCCAGCTGTCCGGTGTGTGGGTTGTGGAGTCCCAGCCCCAGCAGACTGGCCTATCTCATGCATGCAAGGTTGCTCGTGGGCGTGGGGAGCCGCTCACCCCGTGCTCGCCCCAGTCACTGCAGCCCTCTGTCTCATGCCTGTTGCTTCTCCGGAGCGGGTCTCACCACTGGCATGGCTGGTCATTGTGCAGGGCCCTTGGGTGGAGATGGGGATGGGAAGGGGTGGTCGCCCTGTGCGGACATGTTGTTGGGGCCCCTATGGTTGAACTCCGACATGCAGCTGTTGGTGGGCAACCCCCTGTCGGTGGCCGATGGCTTCTGGCTCCTGTCTTGGTACATGTGGATGATGGGACATCAGGTAGGGGCCCCTGAATGCTGGGGGCACGCCCTGGAGCTCATGGGGCATGCCCTTCACCCTCCTGCGACAACCACCATGGGGGCACCCACCCGCCATTGTCATGCTGTGGACCGCTGAGAAGGTAACAGCCACTTGCCAGCTGACAATACGACCCGGGTTTGACCTCGCTGTGCAGTCCGGGGATCCCCCTGTTGCTACCATGTACACCAGCACCCTCCTGCGTGCCTGCAGCATTCTGCGTGCGCTCTCCAACATGGGGGCCTTCCTGTGGGACTTAGGCTTGCTGTCCTGTGATGTTGGTGGACTCCTCCTGACTGGGGCCCCTACCACTGTGGAGCTTGCCACCATTCGATCAGTGAGGGACCTACCAGCTGTGCGGGATGCAGTGTCCACTGCCGATGAGCTCATTCCCTGCTTCTTAGTGGATGCACATATGCACTCCCAGGGCTTCTGATGGGGCCTGTTCACCTGGGAGGGCCTT
>QEPC01006549.1:7953262-7965151 GCA_003113815.1 Sphenodon punctatus | reverse complement strand
TTGAATCTTCTCTTGGGGGGGGTTGCCCTCGCATGGTCTCACAGGTATGGAGTCTGGGTGTGCTTCTCTATTCACAGATCAGCCTGGAATCTCAGGTTGTGGCCGTGGCAGGGAGTGCATTTCTGCAGTTACAGCTTGTCCGGCGGCTTCGGCCGTATCTCTCAGACTCTGACCTCGCCACCGTCATCCATGCCTTCATCACCTCGAGGCTGGATTACTGCAATGTGCTCTACGTGGGGCTGCCTGAAAAGCTGGTCTGGAGGCTGCAGCTGGTGCAGAATGTCATGGCCCATCTCCTTACTGGGGCGGGCCGCAGGGAGCACATGACACCTTTGCTCCGGGCTCTGCACTGGCTGCCTATAAAACCACCGGGCTAGGTTCAAGGTGCTGGTTTTGACCTTTAAAGCCCTTCATGGCCTGGGTCCTACCTACCTGCGGGACAGCCTCACTCCCCATGTGCCCTTGCGACCCCTGAGATCATCTGTGGGGGCCTTTTTGGAAGTTCCCCGGGCGAGACGGGTGGCCACTGATGTGAGATCTTTTTTGGTGGCTGCCCCTGTTCTGTGGAATTCACTCCCAGAGGAGACTCAGTTGGCTCCCACACTCCTGTCATTTACATTTGTGTAAGACCTGGCTGTTCCGCCAGGCCTTTGGCGAGGGGGGAGGAGTGGGGTTTGGGAGGGAGGGTGAGTTTTTATGATTTGATTTAAAATTTGTTGATTTATTTTAAAATGTTTTATTGTTGAATTTTGTTGTGTGTTGTTCGCCGCCCCGAGCTGCCTTTGGGTAGGAGGTGCGGGATATACGTTTTAAATAAATAAAATAAAAATAAACTTAAAAATCCAGGAGCTGGTAAGGGGCCAAATAAAATCTTGCCACAGGCTGCATTTGGCCCCTGGGCCTGAGTTTCCCCACCCCAACTTAAACCATTCCTGATAAGCGTATAACCTAGATGTGGAAAATCCTTTCCATACCAGGGCCTGGTTTGAAAATTACTACAAGCTATAAGGGTCACATAGACGTTGGGGGCGGGCGCTCAAAAAGAAGAGGCTTCAGATCTGTCCCCTTTCCCTGTGAGCTTGTCTTCATTTTTGCAGGTACCATCAGTCCATGAAGTTTCCACAGTGAGGGCCCGCAGAGAGGCATCCTTGGTGGCTGATCCACATCTAGGGAACTCCTTTCCCTTTGAAATTCATCTAAGTCTGAGCCTGTTCATCTTCCAAAAGTGATGTAAGACCTTTCTGTTTGTCCAGGCATTGGGCAAGCAGAGATAGGGTTGAGGGGAGGGGGGTGGGGGGTGTTGTTTGCTGGGGAATTAGGGAAAGAGTTGGTGGCTTATCGGAGTTTTTCTGATGTTTTGAATATGTTTTTATGTTTTTGTATGTTGAAAGCCATCCTGAGCCTTAATGGAAAGGGCAGGGTAGAAATCTCAATAAATAAATAAACACGTCTTTGATCCCAGCCCTTAGCTCTGTTTTTCAGTGCTTGGGAGGTGGGGGTGTACAAACTGTATTCATGGGCTAGATTCAGGAACTGGAAGGGAGACCACATTAAAACTAATTACGGGCCACATTCAGCCCCCAAGCCTGAGGTCTCCCACCTCTAGGGACATCACAATCTCTCTCGGTAACCCTACTCCGTTGTCCAACTCTTCATACTGGTAGAAAGTCTTTTTCGCGATATCCCTCCCTGATCCTCCTTGCGGCTGCTTACACCACTCCCTCTTATCTTCCAGTTAGTGCCAAGGGGAACAACTGATCTTTTGATCCTCTGTATAACCACCTTTTACATTGGGTGGTTTTAGACAACCGCCCCCCGCCCCCATTACCCACTAATCACCCACCCATCATGCATGTTACTGGACTGCACTGGTGCCCTAAAAACACCCATTATTTGCTCCCAGAGGAACCCGTAGGAATTGCGGGGGCTCTGTGCGTATCTGCGCAGTCAAAAAATTGAAGAAAAGCACAGAAAGTAGGCAGGCAGTAGATGGAGCCTTCTCCAAGCGCCTCTAAGTTTAATGTCACCTACAGCGAAATGGGGTGATGCCGGTAGCCAACATGGATTTCTTAAGTACAAATTATTCCAAACCAATCTAGTTTCCTTCTTTTGCCAAGTGACTGGTTTGGTAGACATGGGAAACGCAATAGCCAAGCTGCATAATAATAATAATAATATATTTTCAGTTAGGCTTTTGGCATGGTCCCACATGACACTCCTATAATACGGGAGCTGAAGAAATTTGGTATGGAAGGAAGTACTATTAGGTGAATTCACAATGGGTTGCAAAGTCACGCTCAAAGAGAAATGATTAATGGATTGTTGTGAAACTGGGAAAATGTATCAAGTAGACCAATGGGGTCTGTTCTGAGTTTTTTAGTACTATTCAATTTTTACATTAGTTATTTGGAAGAGGAACTGGAGAATATACACATCAAAGTTGCAGGTGACGTAAAGCTGAAAAAAGTTGGAGAAAGGATTAGAACACAAAACTGATCTGATTAAATCTGAGACCTGGACTGTATTATTATTATTATTATTATTATTTTATTTATATAGCGCAGGCAATGTACACGGCACTATACAATCAGTAGTTACAGACAGGTCCCTACCCCAAAGGGCTTACAATCTAAGAGACAAGGAAGAGGGAGATGAGGGAGGGGTGAAAATCAGGAGAGACAAGAGTACTTTCATGAGTGTGAGAAGATGCAGGTGCCCTGCCATGTGCGAGAGAAGCCGCGGCAGATTCCCGTTTGCACCGGCTCTTTTCCCGTCAGCCGACTCCTCCGGTCTGCCGCGTCTTCCCTCGCCCCTCCCGTTGCCGGGCCTGCCATCGCCGCCGCAGGTGACAATACAGCCTTAGTTAAGGAAGAGTCAGGGAAGAGATTCTGAGGGAGGGAGGGACGAGAACACAATTTCACTCATGACAAGCCAGGGAAAGCCTGACAGAAGAGATAGGTTTTCAGGAGGGATTTGAAAGTTGGGAGGGAGAGAGCAGAACAACTGTATCCAGGGAGGGAGTTCCAGGCATGAGGGGCTGTAAGGGAAAAGGGGCAAAGAAGTATAGCAAAGTCGGCGAGTCGCAAGCAGGGGAGGGTGTGTGCAGGGGATGAGTGAAGCTCCTGGGCAGGAATGTGGTGGGATACAAGAGCAGAGAGAGATGAGGGAACAACTGAGATACACTGTTAAATATACACAGTGTTAAATATACTGTGATTTAGCAAAGACAAACTGTGATTGAGCAGCTCAAGTGCAGAAGAATTAGGTGAACTGAGATGGGGTTGGAAATAAGGTGTTAAAATCACACGCTCGTGAGGCTGGAAGGAATTTCAAGGGTCATCTAGTTCAACTCCCTGCTCCAAGTCAGTGTACCCTCTACTTAAAGCATCACAGACAGATGATTCTCCAGATGAAAAACATCCAGGGCAGGAGATTCCACATCCACCCTAGACAACCGATTCTATGGCTACATTGAGTTAAATAAAAATCAAACCCAGTTTTACAATCAAAGGTAAATCTGATAACTGGTAAAAAGACGTGAGGGTGGCCCGTTATGACTGACTATTTCCTGCCTAGGCTGGGAACTCACCCAAATGTCTGTTGTCCCACTTCCCAAAGTGGACCCACTACTTCCCCAGGGTGAGTAAGCAGCCGGCCTGGAATGAGTCCTCATGAAGATCCCAGATGCCCATTCCTGCCAACACCGGCCAAAGTGAGCCAAAGCATCTGTTCAGCCAGACCACGTACTATGGCTGGTGGGCTGACCATCATGGTGGGGCTCTGGGAGTGGGGCAGAGCTGACACGTTTGTTGTGTTCTCCCGCCCTACCTTGGGCATGGGACTGGTAGGATGGCTGTCCAGACACCAGGGGTCGCAGGCACATCTGTTGTGTGCTGCCCACTGACATGAGTGGTGGTAGCCGCATTTTCTTGCCCCGGACTGGGCCAGGAAATTGCCGTGCCACCCGCACCTCTGTTTTGACTTTTTACCTAAAAGAGGTGGGTAAAGCGGCTCTTACCCTTGAGTGCCATGAAATCCGATTCCCTGCCAAAGGGAATGCTCTAGGAAATGTGATGATGAATATTACTGCTGCGCAAAGTCTATTTGTGCATTTAAATTAAAGCAAAACTCATTCATTAGTTCAGAGTTTAAAAATCGGATTATGTTTGGCTGCAGACCTCTGCGTTGTTTGTCCGTAACTAGATTTCCCCTAAAAGACAGCAGTGCTATTTAATCATAATGGCAGCCCTCGAATCCACTCGAACAGCAATTATGGTATGCTTCAACGTTGATGCCATTCATATTGCAGAGAGCATCATAAATAACTCCCCCCCGCCTCTCCTGAATGCATGCCCATATTAATCCTCTGAAGTAGGGTTCACTGCATATTTAAAATTTGCACAATGCATCTTTTCTTCCCTTTCCTCCAAGCAGTTAGGCAAGTGGAGGGTGAGTTTAGATGGCTCATTATGCTTAGATGTGAAACCACGAGGCAGGGCAGGGGCATGACTTTGGAGCAGCCCTTGTTCCAAAATAATACGCAAATGCCCTTTTCCTGTGAATTGTGTTGAAAGGAAAACTCCAGCAAGTGGTTTTCCCTGCTCCAGTCCCTAAAGTGCTACCTTTAGTCAGCTCTGTGCCCCCAAATGATGTATCGATTTCTAGGAGACACACACACAGGGCCGGACCTAGGATTTTAGTGCCCCAAGGGAACTCAGGCTGCTTCCCTCGACCCATGTGGAGCTGCCGTTTGAGGCAGGGAAGGAAACATTAATGGTGCTCGCTGTAGAGAACATTTGTCGGGTGATCCAGGACAGAATGGGGCTTCTCCAGATGGGGAATGGATGGAGGGGTCACCCCCCTCCAGACTGTGCAGGTGAGGCAGTGCGGTTGCGGCAGTGGGAGAGAGTGACATGTCTGGGTGAGCGTGAGATGAGAAAGGAAGCTCCCAACACCCAAAAATCTGCCACCCCATCCCAAACAAATCTGCCACCCTAGGCTGGTGCCTATGTTGTCTGCCCCTAAGTCTGGCCCTGCACACACGCATTTTTGACCAGGTTTACCCTGCTTCTGATCATGCTAAAACATACACAATAGGGCTTCCAGACAAAGGGCCTTCCATTGTGTTCATTGAACCTCTTTTATTTTGGAATGCCAAAGTGCCATAGCATGTAAGTGGGCATCCCTTATTTCAGTACCCTGTAGCTCCATAAAGCACAATGGACATTAATTCATTATTATTATTTATTACAAGCATTTCTATAGCGCTTATTAACTTCAGGTAGGATCTGCAATTTCTGGCACCAAGCAGTTACCCAACAGACTACCTGAGCGCTGGAGATCAGCTACCCAATTACTCCCCAAAGCGGGAATTACTCTTATGGATTTATACCAATTGCCAACTGGTAAATCAATAAATTACTTTGGGAAAATAGCAAAAACTGAGACAGAAACTCGAGAAATCGGGATGGAAACTTGAGACATTGATACCAGGAGTAAGTATTCTCGGACCGGAAGTCAGAAAATTGGAACAGCAGGCAACCCATCGGGCACTATTAAGGTAACGATTAGTACCATCCGGGCCGGTGGCAGGTTGGACCGAGTACCAGAAATCTGACCAGTTTACTTGTTTTTGAAGGTACTTGTTTCACCGCTAAATATCCCAGAACCCGACAGTTCCAATAGAACGTAGAGGAATTTCATATTTCATATTTAATTTATATCCACTCACCTGACAAGTGGCTCGAGGCGGCTTACAGCAAACGAAAAATATACAAACATAAGATCCACGTGGACCAATATAATCCAACACTCCACATAGGTCCCTACTACGGTACAGAATAATCAGTAATCTCAACAATTGCAAATATATATAACATCCACCACCACCCCACTTTACCATTCCCAACATATAAATTCCTTCCAACTCAACTCCCCATCCCCCACCCTGCTGCCACCAGAGGGGGGCCTTCCACTCACCCCTCCTCCTGCCCTCACCAGGAGGAGAGGTCCCCATCATGCAAATTGAAAATACAATATTTGTAATATCTATTAAACAGCAAAAAAAAACACCAATTTCATCCCCCCCCCCCCATTAACATAAGACATCTACTTAACTCAATCCCGACTTCACATTAGCCATTTCAATGTCATCCACTGGGAGCTCCCCCCACCCACTCCTACTCTCCCCATAAACACACATTCCCCTCCACCTCAACTCCCCCTCCCACCATAAACCTATAATGTCCTTCCTAGGACCTCTCTGTCAGGTACTGCCAAAGGGCGTGCCCCTTCAGCACGTGCCACCGGCACAGCTGCTGGCATGGTTATCAGCCGCCCCCGGACCTTGTAGGGACGACCCAGAACTCAGCTGTCCAAGGCCCCGCCCCCTTGATGATGGCGGCAGCGGCATCAGCTGCTTCCCCATTCGGCCACTGGCTGAGGCTTCCTGGGTCTGGTCGCACTCACACTTCAGGGGGAAGGGGCAAAACCACAACCCCCCACTTGCCACAACACCCACTGTGCAGGCAAGGAGGGACTCTTCACTTCCATCCACCATCTCCTCCTCCATAGGGGAACCCTGCCGCCATCTACCCCCATGAAAATACTCAACGGGGGGGTGTCCATAGTCCATCTCCTGACTCGCGGTTCATCCCCTGCCCAATATATATCTCCCGGCGCTGCTCTCACCAGTGCCAGTAGCAACCTCCTGCTGCTCTCCTTCACCGTACCGGCTTTCCCTCTGGGCTGGAATTGGTCTGCATGATGGTCTTGATGATTGAATACAGTGAAGAAAAGAAAGGCGTGATCTCCTGGGTCCCTCTGGTTCTCCAGCCTTCAGTACCTTGGTGAGCCTAGAACAGAATGACTTCTTCAGAGAGATGTTGCGACTTTGGTTTCCTAGCAGAGACCAAATGTTTCTTATTTCAGACACTTGACAGCTCCGTAGGTTGTAATGGATGTCCCTTACTTCAGAGCCCAACAGCTCCATAGAACATACTGGATGTCCCTTATTTCAGATCCCTACAGCTCCATAGACCAGAGGAGACATCCCTTATTTCAGCTTTCCACTGCTCTATTTAGAACATATTGGAATGCCTCACGTTCGAGAACACCACAACTCCCTGGGACAGTCATTTGTATTGGGATGCTAACTCCTGACGTCGATTTATTGGGTTTCCGTCAAGTTCTGACAATTTTACGACAACTTCTAGTTCCGAAAAACTACTTCTGGCTCCATTTTTTATTTAAAACTTTCCCCCCAATTTTTCTTCTTAAGACCCTTATTTATGGAATGTCTGTCCCAGAAAATCAACTTTCTAATCCCAGAAAGTCAACTTCCGGTCCCAGGAAACTACTTAGGGTCACTTTAAAAAAAAACCCACAAATGTGCCAATTTTTCAGTTTTCCAACTCAATATACCAATTGATATAGGTCCATTATGGAAGATAGGTCCATTAGAAGCTATTAGCCAGAAAGGATCAGGGAACATGACGGGAGCTGGGGGAAAACCACAGGGAATGGATTCCCCATTGTGACCTGTTGGGTGCTTCTCCCAAGCCACCATGATTGGCCACTGTCGGAGACAGGGATGCTGGACTAGATGGACCATTGGTCTGACCCACTACGGCACTTCTTATGTTCTTACCAACTGGGAAGTGGTAAATCGAAAAAATCAGTATCGGAAGTACTCTATTTTTCAAGTTTGTAGGTGCCCTATCGGTGCCCGGGTACCTCGTAAGATACCCAATCAGTACCCCCAAAATGAAGGTATTACCCATGGGTACTAAATTTAGTACCTGTTTCAGCACTAATTTGGACCCTCCTCTTTCTTCCCTCCCATTCTGAGCATAGCTATTAAGTGCTCCCACCTTACAGTTCCTATCTGGCCTGTAGAACTTCTACTCATTTTCAAAACGGTCCGTGGAAGGGTGAAGGTTCCCCAAACCCTGTCTCAGAACTGGTAATCAAAATGAACATTTTTAGAAGGCTGGTGTTTTAGGCTATTATTAGAACGAAAACCTAGGGAAATCATGTTGTTGGTTTTTTAGCTCACTCTGTAATTTACATCTGACCTCTTTGCTCTCAGGTTCGAACCATTTCTCATTAGTGTGTCAATCTGACGAGAACCAGGATCTCATGCTTCATTTCAACATGTTCTGCCTCTGCTTGGTAAAGTTGTCCCCTTATCCAACAGCTGTGGAAGCTCTTCGTTGAGCGTCGCTTCTCTCTAAATGATATTTCACTGCTACAGTCAGTGATCAATTTCTGCTCCATGTAGGCAAGGTCAGGTGTGAGAGAATAATAGACTCCTACCTGGGCCTCGCTGCAGCAGTGATTTATTGTGATTCCACGAGAGGATGCGTGACACTTGGAAAATGTAATGTAGGGCAACAGTAATTAAGCAAAAAGTAGACTGCTGAACAATTGATTACCAGTGTCAGTAAAGCCTGATTAATTTCAGATGCTCGAAGAGCTGATTCTGCCAGCTATGAATTAAAGGTTAGTAATTAAATTTATGGGCCCTACCTTCACCTGTAGGGGTCCCGTTGTAGAACAAGCAGGTAGAAAACAAACACAGGTTGTTCCGCTGATGAGAAGCTTTGTAGCAATTGGACCTTCCACCAAGTACCAGGTTTGTAAACTCGTCTTTGATACTCATCACTCTATGCTAGGACAATCCACCCCTATTAGCTACATACTGTGTATGTACTCCCATTGCCACAATAAATGGACTGTCATTTCTTTTTTGAAGAATTCAAGCAACCCACTTTGATCATCTTCATCCCCTCCTGTCCTCTCTCCATTGGGCTCCCTCTATCTGAACACATCCTTGGGGCCGATCCCATGGCCCACAGATCCCACCCGCATATCCGCCCATGTGCGCGTGAGCTCAGTTTCCACCTGGCATGGTGTGCCTGCAATGGAGGTACACAAGGTTCCCGCATGGACATGCGCTCACGTGGGAGCCACAGTGCATGGGATCGGCCCGCTTGTCTTTACCTTCAAGGTCCTTCATGGCCTTGTCTCCTCCGATCTCCCTGGGCTTGTTTCCGATGACACAGTCCAAGAGCTCCACTACTCATTCTCTGCAACCACTCTCACCTGCTCACAATCCCCTTGCTCCTTGAATACATCTATCCCTTTTCCCCTTGCTGCCGCCCCCTGCCCAGAACTCCCTCTTAGGGGTGTGCAATTTCGTATCATTTAATTAATTACAAAAATGAATGGAGCCCCATTCATTTTCATAACTAAGGTGATGAAAACAACACTCCGGCTCCTTCTCTGAGTAGTAGCACCTTTGTTCTGCTCCCAGCCTTCAAATTCCTCCTGAAAACCTACCTCTTCCATCAGACTTTCCATAGCTCCTCATCCCCTCAATCTGCTCCCAGATTTTATGTATCCCTGTCTCTCCCTCTCTTTCCTTCCATCAACATCTCCCCTCCCTTGCCTCTCCTATATTGTAAGCCCTCTGGTGCAGGACCCTATCATTAATGATTATCAAGCTGGAGGTACATTGCTGTCACTATATACATCATTGTAATGTCTGCAGTTCTGGTAACAGTCATATTTCAAGTTACGATGTCCTGTGAATATTCTAAACGTGGTCGTTTCTTCCTTCCTCCCATGACATTGGAAAATGCCATTACCTGCAGCCTCGTAGGACCATAGAATTGCAAAATACCTCCCGGATCATCTAATCCAACCCCCTGCTTTGATCTAGGGCAGCTACAGTTACAACATCCCAAAGAGATGGGGATCCAGCGTCAAAACCGCCTGCAATGGAGAGCTTGCCGCCTCCCTAGCCAACTTGTTCCATTGCCAAAGTCTAAGCTTGATCATTCCCTGATTCTAAATCAGATGCCGTGCCGATTGCGGTCTGGAACAGCTGTTGGGATCACTCCTCTCTGCTTTGGAAAAACCCTTTGCACCCTCCAGTTGCCCCAGATTGGATTTTGCACCATATTTGTTTTAGCTGGAATGTTCTATTCTTCGTCGATCGATATCAAGAAGACTTTGCCATCTATTTGACCAGCCGTTGGTGAGCATGAATTAGGGTGGCCAGATATGCAAATTTTAGAGGACACGTATGAAAAATACAGGTTGAAGGGCTGCATTGCCACGGGGATCAGGGGTCACCATGGCTGCCTGTCATGGCAGAGGGCAGGGCTCGGAGGGGCGCACCAGAGGCAGAGCCACCCGGCTGTGTGCTTGTTCTGTTCTCCCACCCTACCGGGGGTGGGGAAATACTCGCCAGCCAGCCCCATCGGGCGCACAATAGTCCCGTGTCCCAACCTGACTCCTACCAGGGTTTTATTTATTTATTTATTTGAAAAACTTATTAGCCCGCCTCTTCTACCAAAGGCAGCCCGGGGTCGCTTACAATCAAATAACAACCAATAGGGGTAAAAATGAAAGAGAGAAAACACAGTCTCTCCACAGTGGGGAGAGGGACGTCAAAAAGCAGTAAAACACATTCTAGTCTAAACAAACCAGGTTCCGTCAACCTTTCCTCATAACACTTGATTTCCAGACCCCTTATCATCCTTGTCACCCTTCTCTGAACCTGCTTCAATTTGTCAATAACCTTCTTCAAATCAGGCCCCCAAAACTGGACACACTAATTCAGGTGAGGTCTGACCAGTGCTGACTAGAGTGGAATTATTACTTTGACTGACTTGGAAACCACACTTCTGGTAATGCAGCCAAAAATTGCATTAGCCTTTTCTGCAGACACATCTCATTTCTGCGTGATTCTCTCATATTCAGTTTGTGATCAACCACAATCCCTACATCCTTTTTGCATGTGCTGCTGCAAAAGCAGTACCCCCCCCCCCCCCATCTCATACTTGTTTTTTCTTCCTCAAATGCCAGAACTTTCCATTTGTCTTGGTTGAATTTCATTTTGCAAATTTCAGCCTCGATTTCCAACTTATTGGGATTTATTGCCGTTAGTTACCCCTCCCAGTTTTGTGTCATCTGCAGACTTGTTAAGTATTCCCTCCACCAAATCATTAATAACAGCATTGAACAGCATCAGGACCCGGACAGAGCCTTAGGGAACTCCATTTGACACCATCCAGTTTGATGATGAGTCAGTGATCATTCTTTGAGTATGGTTCTTGAATCAGTCAGCTTTAGTGTCTTTCCCCAATGTAGTGTAGTTTTCCCTCTTTAATTTCCACAGACTTCACTCTTATAACTGAGAGCTGTTCTCCCCACTCCCGTAAGAGAGGGTGCCAACCCAAGCACCCCATGACTGTTAGTTCACAAGTGCAAATCCTGCATCAGTGATATTCACGGCCGCTTCTAGACTAGCCATACAGAGGAATGGGAGATGAACAGGTCACATCTGTTTCTCTCTTTTTGTTCTCCTCATTGTCCTTGGTTCTTTACTGTTAAAATCCTTCTCCTTTTATGTGTCCAGCTGCAGTGGGCATTTTTACACACACCTTAAAGTGCTGGTCTTTCAATCTTCTGGGTTTACAAGTCCACAAGTAAGTTAAGGATGCATTCTTTACACACAGAGAAAGTTCATGATGTAACAGCAAACATGCAGGAGAAATGTGTGTGTAAAAACACCCGTTGTCACACTCAGGATCCTCATGCTAATAATAAGATGTCCCCTCACCCCACCCCACTCCCCAAAGAAAGGAAGGGGACGGGGAAACATCTTCCTTTCCAAGGAAGTGGGTGATTATGGCTTGGCAGATTATTATTATTATTATTATTATTATTATTAAACATTTATAAAGCACCAGTAACAACCTGGCGCTGTACAGAACATATAATCAGCTGCGGTCCCTACCTGTGGCTTACAATCTAAAAGACAAGGAGGGGGAGACAAGGAGAGGGGACAGCGGGAGAGACATGGGAGAAGACAAACAA
>QEPC01006549.1:7937544-7948512 GCA_003113815.1 Sphenodon punctatus | reverse complement strand
GGGAGGGAGGCCCGGGAGCCCTGCCCTGGTAAAAACAGAGGCTGCTGCAGGGCCCTCAGAAGTAGAGAAAAGAGTGGGGCCCCGGGGTGGTTTTCCCAGGTCAGCCATGCAAGTATAAATTTTTTTTGACATAACCTGCAAATTTCCAGGATTCAAATTGACTCAAAAATATCGGGTACTAATTGTTACGCAATTTCAACCCAATTTGAATACCCTAGGTTCCCAAATGTCATGGAATGTCGACTTCCGGTCCCAATTTTTTGACTTCTGGTCCCATTGCTTTGGTTTTCTGTCTCAATTTACCAATCGGGAACCAGAAAGATGGGGCCAGAAATTACTGATTTTTCAAGCATCCGGGTACTTGATCGGTACCCAGGTAGCTTGTCCGATACCCAAGACGGTGCTCGAAAAGGTGGTTATTACCTGTGGGTGGCAAATGAGCTACCCATTTCAGTCCATAAGCGCTGCAGCCAACTACTGAACACAGCCAACCCCTTCAAGCAGGCAAATCAAGGGAGGCAAATGCTCTGAGTTAGGGCGCTTTTAAATGATACAAAAAATGCAGCTGATCCTTTAATCAGCCGCCTTTCTTTGTGATCGTTTAAATGTTTGGCCCGGTTTGATGCCGGATCTTTCCCACATCAAACCGGCCGAGGATTCCTGCCCCCTCACTTGCGTCCCTGGGAACCGTCACATTCCCTGGTTTGCAAGCAGGGGGAGGCGGGGGAAAGCCGGCGAAAACTGCCTCCTCCAGGCAGCGCTGACGAACCCCCTGTCCCCTTCCCCCTCTAAAGCCCCCAGCCAGTGATTAAATTTAATCACTGGCTGGGGCAGAGAAGGCGGCTTCTCCCAAACCCGGCTTTCTCCCAAACCCGCTTTGGAGCCGGCTTCTCCAAAACGTGCTTGGGAGAGCGCACGTTTCAAAACGCCCTTAGAGGTATAACCAATATCCAAAATGAATATATTATCTGTCCGATTTTGGGCACTTCAAACCAAATCCAGCAGCACTGATATTCATCTTGCTTCATTCTGATATCTGCTTCAGGCTTTCCAGCTTCTAGATTCTTTGTTGATCCGTGAGTTTGGTTTATTGTGCGTGTACATTATGGTGAATAATCCCCAAAACAAAGGAACCAAATAAACAAATAACTGAATTACCCATCCAAATAAAGCAAATAACAGATTGTTTGAATAAGTGGATCGACAAATAACCGTAAGCTTGTAGATATCATTCGGATATTTGGATGGCAATCGGAGTAGCCAAAGAACGCCCACAAATACAAAACTGCCTATTTGCTTTACCATTGGTCTAATTAAATATACCTGCCTGATTTAAAACACCAGCCTGAAGAAGGCCTCAATGAAGCCTGTAAGGGTGTTTTCAAAGGAGATGCTACCATGCATGGCCACCTAGTAACAACTACCCATCCAAACATCCCGCCAAAGGTGGAGCAGGGAGATGCGCGCTCCCGTGAGCTACGCAACAGCCACTCATGGGCACTGCTGAGAAAAAAGAGCGTGGCAACAGGTGCCCATGCATCCCTTGCCCGTATGAACTGGGTTGGCCACCCAGTAGACCAGTCTGCTGCTCAGAGGCACTGTGGGTGCGGGGACACTGCTTTGCAAGTCACAGGAACTGACTGCAACTTCGCCATTTGCTTGCTCATCTCTCTGATTAAACAGGGAGAAATGGCTGACCTTTGAAACATTTCCTTAGTAGAGTGCTTTGCCCATAGTAGCTTTGTTCGCCTGTTTCAATATCTCATTGCTCCAGGCACATTCCTCTCCTAAGCTGCATCTTATATCTGAACTGGAGCCCAGTAGCTGCAGCAAATACTTGAATTCCATTTTATTCCAGGCACAGATACCAACCCCAACAATGGCAATTGAAAGTCACAAAAATATCCCGGGGAGAGAGAGCAGTCTGGACACAGCCCTTTGTAATCTAGACTGCAAGGCAAATCAACGATCCAGATGCTGATATAATAGCTGTCACAAGAGCTGGTCTCCAGTGTTCAAAATGGCAAGACCCATTAAGGCAACTAAATAAGATACTGGTGAGCAGACATCGGCTTCCTGGAACAATAAAATCCCAAGCTCGCTTGCAGACCAAGTACTGCACCAGGATGGCTTAACCTACAAGAGGTTGGTGGAAAACTTCTGCACTGAGTAGGCTTGGAAGGTGTGAGCTGGCACAGACATGAATTTGGGATTCCTAATGGTCAATTCAATTCAGATCTTCAGCTATTAAAATGAAGACTAGTGACATGAACCTTCAAACAAACAAACAAAACCATTCACTGAGTTTGGCCAATTCAAATTTGTTAGCGCAAAGAAAATTCCAGAGCTTGTGTCTCTGAAACCATTTGTAAAACCCACACCAGGACTTTCATTATTCAAAGTGCTTTATAATCCTTTTCTAGCTCATCATCATTATTCCCATTTCACAGATGAAGAACTGAGGCTGAGAGAAAGTGACTTGCCCAAGGCCACCTGGTGAGTTCCTGAACAAGATGAGATTTGAACCCTGGTTTCCCAGGACCTTATCCCCTACGCTACACTGCAGTGATCAAAGCACCGGGGGTGAAAACAGACATAACACGTAACTCCACTTTAACATCGCTTTAACATTTCTTATGCATGTTGCAGGGCTGGATTGGTGCCCTATGCAGCCCAACAATATCCATACGATTCTTTCTTTCTTTCTTTCTTTCTTTCACACCAGCAATGCACCTGATGCTCTATAATCATTAATTAGAGACAGGTCCCTGCCCAAGGGGCTTACAATCTATGAAAGACAAGAGAGGGGAGACAAGGGAGGGAGGAGTAAATGGAGAATCAGGGGATGCAGCCACATGAGATGGCCAGGGCAGGCTACCATGCCTTGGGCAGTTTACCCTGGGCAGCTGGGGCACACAATGCATCCTCAGAAAAAGGTCGAGGAAGCATCACATAGCAGCTTTACCCCAACTGGGGTGAGACTGCCCAAGGTATGGCATCCGTGTGTCATACCCCCTTCTGCCCCGCCACAAGCTCTGTGGCGGGCCTTTGAGTGGCAGGCACTGTCGCCCGTCGCGCACTGCCACGTCACGGCTGAGAGTGGGGTTTTGGCCAGGCCGGGGGAGGGAGGCGGGGCAGGGCCAGGCACTCGGCCCACCCGGGCTGTGGAGGGAACTCGGAGAGTGGCCTGGTCATGACATCTGGCCACCCCCGGCTGTGTGCCACTGTCTGCTCAGCTTCCTGTGCTAGCCTTGCCGTGTGGCAGCGTCCCCTGTCCACCAATTGTATTCAGCAGTTGAAATGTCAATGACTTTTCTCTAACAGTTCCCACCCAAGTGATTTCTTTCATAGTTACACACTTGTCTTCCATTTGTTCAGTCTATAGTGCTGACTTTTTACATCCCTGAGGAAGGGCCCGGTGTGGCCCGAAATCTTGCATTCTCTCAAAGCGGGTGACAGTAAATGTGACAAGGGCCCACTATGGCCCAATTGGGCCAGAGACTCACCGTCATGCTGGTTTCCAGGATGCCCACTACTGCTCCAGTCCAGGTAGCCAGCTGGCCTGGAACTGGTCCCCCAGATGATCCAAGAGCCACCCAGGTGGCCAAGAGCTACCCAGTTGGGCCAACACATGCCATAGCAGACCAGCATGAGTGTTTGTGTACCCATCCCTGCCAGGGATCGGGAGCCACCATGGCTGCCTGTGATTGGCTGCCATGGCTGCCTGTGATTGGCCACCATAGCTGCCCGTAATTGGCCACCATAGCTGCCCATCATGGTGGGGCAGCTAGAGCACTGGGGGCATGCCAAAGATGGGGCCACACAGTCATGTATTTTTTCTGTTCTCCCACATTACCGCAAGCATTCCCACATTCTCCCACATCCCTCCCACATTCTCCCACATTACCGCAACCTCCCCATTGCTTGCGGGGGGTGCTCAATGCCTCCCTTCAGGATCTGCCAGCTGCTTTTGATACCGTTGACCATGAGATGTTAGTGACTCACCTGCGGGACCGTGCTGAGGTGGGCTGAACTGTTCTTGAATGGTTCTGCTCATTCTTGGCCTGAAGAATTCAGCGAGTGGTGCTCGGGGCCCATTTTTCATCTCCCCAGGATCTCTCATGTGGAGTCCAGTGGGGTTCCATTCTGTCCCCTCTCCTGTTCAACTTGTATATGCAGCCACTGAGTGAGGTGATGAGGAGCTCTGGAGTTCGTTGCCATTAATATACTGATGACACTCAACTCTGTCTCTCTTTTTCATCCCACCCAGACCCCGCAGTCTCTGGGCTTACACGATGTCTGGCGGCGGTGGGGGACTGGAGGAGGGTGAGCCGACTGAAGTTGAGTCCTGACAAGATGAAGGTGATGGTAGTGGGGAAGGTAGTGGGTGTGGCCTCCCCCATCATTGACAGGGTCCTCCCCCCACTGGTTCCCCAGGTTCAGAGTCTGGGAGTGCTCCTTGATGTGCAGCTTCGTCCAGATACCCAAGTTGGAGCTGTGACGAGGAGCACATTCCGGCAGGTACACCTGGTGTGACGACTTCAGCCGTACATCTCAGACTCTGACCTGGCCACTGTCATCCGTGCATTCATCACCTCAAGACTGGACTATTGTAATGCACTCTACATGGGGCTGCCCATGGTGACGGCTCAGAGGCTGCAGCTGGTGCAAAATGTGCCGGCCCATCTCCTTACAGGGACAGGTCACCATGAGCATATTACGCTGGTGCTCCATTTTCTACACTGGCTGCCTATAGTCTTCCAGGCCCAATTCAAGGTGCTGGTTCTTACCTGTAAAGCCCTATATGGCTTGGGCCCCATCTATCTGTGGGATTGCTTCACTCCCCGTACTCTGGATCGGCCCCTGCAGTTGACCAGGAGCGTCCTTCTTGAAGTCCCCCGGGTTTCCTAGGGGGCAACTATGGAGAGGGCATTTTCAGTGGCTGCGCCGAGGCTGTGGAACTCCCTCCCGGCAGAGGCCCCGGTGGCCCCAGACTTCTCCTTTTTTTGATGTCAATGCAAGACCTGGCTGTTCTGCCAGGCCTTTGGCGAGGGAGATGGGTGAGGGTGGGGTTTTAGTTTTATATGGGGTGGGAAGGGTGGGGTATTTTTTTTCCCTCCCTTCTCTTTCCCAGAGGGAATGTTTCCCCCTTTTTTCCTCTTCCCCCTATTTTAAATGTTTTATGTTGCTTTTGGTGCATTTTTATGTGTATTTTTAATTTCTTTATATATTGTAAGCTGCCCCGAGCCACCTTTGGCAGGAGGGACAGGATAAATGTTTTAATAAAATAAAGATAAAATCAATTACAAAGGTGACGATCAACAAACCACCTACAACCTGAAATCCAATTGGAGTGATCAAAATGCCCAGTTCCAATGAAAACATTATTTATTATTATTATTATTATTATTATTATCATTATTATTTATTTATTTATTTTATTTTATTTTATTTTATTATATAGCACAAGCAATGTACCTGGCATTGAACAGTCAGTAATTACAGACAGGGTCATACTCCAAGGGTTTACAATCTAAGAGACAAGGGAGGGAGAAGTGAAAATCAGGAGAGACAAGGATGCATTCGTGAGTTTGACTAGATGAAGGTGCACACGTTTAACTTAGTTACAGGGAAGAAATTCTGAGGGAGGGAGGGACGAGGACACAATTTCACTCATGATGAGCCAAAGAAAGACTGACGGAATAGGTAGGTTTTCAGGGGGGATTTGAAAGTTAGGAGGGAGGGAGCAGAATGAATGTATCCAGGGAGGGAGTTCTAGGCATGAGAGGCAGCAAGAGAAAAAGGGGCAAAGACGTTTAGAGGAGCAAGGGGTTTGTGAGCAGGTGAGGAATGAAGCTCCCGGGCAGGAATGTGGCAGGATACAAGAGTGGAGAGATATGGAGGAGCAAGGCCATGAAGAGCCTTGACCAGGAGCTTGTGTTGAATGCGTTCCTGTAGAGGGAGCCAGTGCAGGGCGGAGAGGAAGGGCAGAGGGCTGAATGTGGTTAAAGTGACAGGCAAGGTGGATGACTTTAGCAGCAGAGCATTGAACAAAGATGAGGGGGCTGAGATCAGAGCAGGGGAGGCCAGTAAGGAGGAAGTTGCAGTCGTCAAGGTGAGAGACGACTAGAGTGTGGGCTAAGGTTTTTGCAGTGGCAACAGTAAGGCAGGGCCGGATTTTAGCAATATTATACAGGGCAAAACAGCAGGATTTAGCAACAGCCTGGATCTGCGGCTTAAAGGAGAGAGAGGAGTCAAAAATTAATCCCAGGCTATGCGCCTGAGGGACAAGCTGGATGGTGACACCCTCAACTGAGAAGGAAGTAGGAGGGCCCTGCTACGCAGCTCCCAGAGTATGATGAATGTGGAG
This sequence comes from Sphenodon punctatus, assembly GCA_003113815.1. Taxonomy (NCBI): domain Eukaryota; kingdom Metazoa; phylum Chordata; class Lepidosauria; order Sphenodontia; family Sphenodontidae; genus Sphenodon; species Sphenodon punctatus. Next base: position 7,942,142 of record QEPC01006549.1, on the reverse strand, counting down.
TAGGGAGAAGAGCAAATTCCATCCATTCCTTCTCACCTTACTAAATGTGGTACTAACCCCCAGTGTTAAAGGGATCTCAAGTTTTCCAGGCTTCCCATCAACTGATATGGCTCAAGGTTATGGGTTAAGGCCACTTGTAGAGTCGCCATCTTCCCTCAGTCTTTGACCTGGGAGGCTGTGTCAGAAAGAGAGCGTGGCAAAGGCATTCTCCTGCTACTTGGGGTGGCGGGGCACATTAGAAAGGAGGCAGGGCAGGACAGCCTCTTTAAGAACATAAGAAGTGCCATACTGGGTCAGATCAATGGTCCATCGAGGCCAGCATCCTGCCTCCAACAGCGGCTAATCTCGATTGCATGGAAGTAGTACCCAACAAGTCACAATGGGCTGATCCATTCCCTATTGTTCACTCCCAGCTTCCAACAGTAAGAGGTTGCGTTCCCCCAAGCCTACCCGGCTAATAGCTGCTAATGGACCAATCCTCCAACCCTTTCTTAAATCCAGCTACGATACTGGCCGGGACCACATCGTCTGAGTTGATGGTTAAAACCCAGGGGCTCCAGGAAAAAAAGCAGAGGGCTGGCAGCCCTAGTCACACAACATGGGTCATGGTTAAGTTAAGGTAAAGTTAAAAAGTTAAGGTAAAGTTAAGGTAAAGTTAAAAAAAAGCAGAGGGCTGGCAGCCCTAGTCACAACATGGGTCATGGTTAAGTTAAGGTAAAGTTAAAAAGTTAAGGTAAAGTTAAGGTAAAGTTAAAAAAAAGCAGAGGGTTGGCAGCCCTAGTCACACAACATAGGTCATGGTTAAGTTAAGGTATTCTCTGCCACATGAGAGGAGTCACTATCCACTCCCCTCTTGCTAGTGTTGAACTGCATATAAAGTGAGAGTGTTTCTTAGGGGGGATATGACAGGAGTTTATAAAATGGTGAGCAGTGTAGAAAAAGAAAATGTGGGGTATCTGAACTGGTAACCAAATGCCATCCAAGTACCCGAAAAACAAAATTTCAGTTTCCAGTTTTTCAAGTATTCCCAAATTACCCTAAAAACCAAATTTAATAATGCCTGGAAAAAAATCTCCCACAATCCAGAACCAGAAGTTGAAAAAATTGGGACAAAAACGGTATGTCAGTATACTAGTTGGTCGGTATTTTGCCATTTCGGTATTTCAGGTGCCCGACTGAATGCCGGTTCGGGTATCGAAAAGTACCCAAATGTTTTGGTTCAGTTCAAGTACCAGAAACTCAATGGGTATACCCATTTCTGTGGCTATGCATCTCAGCTCTCTACTGAAGAGTCCCTAATGGGTTTGTCTTTATAGGTAGAACAGTGTCTCTATCTTTTGGGTTTAAACCTCACACAGACTCAAGTTTGTTTGTTTGTTTGTTTGTTTGTTTTAAATGAATGAAAACTTGTTTTATTAGTGCTCTATGTGCCTAAAACAATTAATTCAATCCCTGGGGGGTTGACTGAAATAGAACTAATAAAGCCAGAAGATAATTTTTACTGCTCAAAGGGGCAGACATTTTCCGTAAGGTGATTGTGCTTGAAGGTGGTTGAAAGTCCTGTCTTGAGAGTCGTACGTGTGTTCCAGGCAGCGCCAACGGAGATTTCATTCAAAGATAAAAGCCATCCTATGAAGATATTGTCAGGAATGATGAGCAGGCGAGGGGAGGGGGGGTCCATGCAGCAAATCTTATGGATCAAATCTCTTTGCTCGTCGGGTTTTAATAGAAAAGCTTTTCGTCTAGTCTCTAGGGTATCGATGGAAATCTCTCTCAAAACAGAGGTGAGGAATGGGTTTTTTTTTCTGTTACAGACATTCATCCAGATAAAAGAATTTCTCTTTTATGAAAAGCAAAACTAATTGGAAATCCTGGCAAGCCAAACACTATCAGAGATTAAGAAAGCAACATCCCATTCAAATATTTAGAGCTTGCAAAGTATGAAACTCACTTTTGGAAGTGGAGAAAAAAAATCTGGCATGTGCACACCCAATCCCATGCAATCCCACACTCACATAAAGCCCTCTGTCTTGTTTCAATTAATAACGAATAGTGCCCCAGCCAACATGGCTACAACCTTTTTCCCTCATTCAGCTCCACAAAATTGACTTTGCCAACAGTAAAAGGCATATGCCAGGGGCACTGTCTTTGGGTTGGAAGAAACCATTTAGGAATAGAGGCAAGGAGCAGAATTTGAATACTGTTTCCCAGTCTTTTGATTTAACAGCGGCTGGGAAAGATTGGGAACTGTCCAAGGCCATTTTTAGATGAGACAACCCCCCGGAGGTTCACACATCCCACACGCATTCACACACCCGTCTGAATGTGGCATGGGTGGGAAGGGTGCATGCTCCAGTGACTCACACGCCGCCCACTCGTGCCCACTGACAGAGCATTGGGGGGAAATCCAGGATGCTCCATGTGGGGGCATGCATAAATGTGCATGGGAAGGGGCGCACACCCATCCCTGGCCCGTTTGAATCCCCCCCTCACCGGATGTGCGTGGGCCGACCCACCCAGCACACATAGACCCGCCCCCATCTGTGCCTGTTTAAAGAAGGCCTAAAATGGACTGACTATTAGGGGTGTGCAGCTCCGTTTTCGTTTCTTTAATTACTAAAATGAATCACCTCTACTAAAATGAATCTAATCGCCTCTACTCCATTCTTGTCTACTCCTCTACTCTAGTCCTCTACTCCATCCTTGCCCTCCTTGATCTCTCTGCTGCCTTCGATACTATTGACCACTCACTCTTGCTGGACTTACTTCACTCCCTTGGATTCTGTGGCTCCGTGCTCGACTGGGTCTCCTCCTACCTCTTTGACTGCTCCTTCAAGGTGTCTCTTGCCAACTCCACCTCTTCCTCCTTTCCCCTCGCGGTTGGCTCTCTTCTCTTCTCTTCTCTTCTCTTCTCTTCTCTTCTCTTCTCTTCTCTATCGACACCCTGTCCCTAGGAAAACTCATTGCCTCCCAAGGCTTCCAATATCACCTCTACGCTGATCACACTCAACTCTCTATCTCTACTCCCTCTCTCTTTCCATCTGCTCAAGCTCACCTCACCAGCTGTCGCTCTGATATCTCTACCTGGATGTCTCAACGTCAACTCAAACTCAACATGGCTAAAACTAAATTCCTTATTACCCCACCCCACCCCACCCCATCCTTCCTTCCTTCCTTCCTGTCAATCCTTATCAACAGGGTCACCATCCTTCCCATCTCCCAAGCCCATAGCTTAGGCTTCATCTTTGACTCACCCCTTTCTTTTAAACCCTACATCGACTGTGTTGCCAAATCCTGTCACTTCTCCCTCCATAACATTGCTAAGATTCGCCCTTTCCTCTCTTTCTCCTTTGCCAAAACCATTGTTCATGACCTGGTCATCTCTCGCCTCGATTACTGTAACCTCCTTCTCACTGGCCTCCCCGCTCTCACCTTTCTCCCCTTAGTCCAAAACTCTGCTGCCAGGGTCATCCACTTTGCCCGTCACTTCGACCATGTGAAGCCCCTCCTCTCCTCTCTTCACTGGCTCCCCCTTCCTGAACGAATCCTGCACAAGCTCCTAGTCTTTGTTGTAGAGTTAGCTTTTTGTTGAATAACACACAGCAGACGTTTCTTCAAAAGAGAACTTCACTAAGAACTCAGAAGACATGCTTCCATACTGTACAGACTGCATGGGACAAGATGGAAGACTGAGAGAGGAGAAGAGAAGAGACAAGGAGAAAGAAAACAAACACTGTTTCATCCCCTGACCCTCCCTTACTGGACAAGCCCCATATTAAGCTTGCAGGACTTGCAATGGGCTTTTACTTATTTTTAAAAAATTATTATTATTATTATTATTATTTTATTATTACTATTATTATGTATATAGCGCCAGCAATGTACCTGGCGCTTTACAAAGAAAAAGATAGACATGGTCTCTGCCCGAGAGCTTACTTAGTTCTGTTGCACAATCCAACACTTCTCAACAGTCACTAGTCAAACCCACTAGGTTCACTCTTCTTAATAGCTTGCGATGGCGTTGCCCTGCTGGTGGCTTCATGAACACATCCACTGTCTGTCATATCCTCTGTAGGACAATATTGCAGTTCGATGAGTCCTTGTTCCTGTGAGTCTTTCAGGATATGGTATTTTATGTCAATGTGCTTGGTTCTGGGGTTGATTCTTTCTGTTTGCGCCAGCGCTATACATCCTTGGTTGTCTTCCAGATCATTCAGAAGCTGTCGCAACCAGATAACTTCTTGGCTGACTTGTGCCACTACCACATACTCTGCCTCCATCGAGGAAAATTTTACAGAGGCTTGTTTCCTACTTCACCAGCTGATGGGTCCTTCACCAAGCAAGAATAGGTACCCACTGGTAGATTTTCGATCCGAATGGTCACCAGCCCAATCTGCGTCCACGTACCCTATCAGGTCTGACACAGAAGTTGCCAGGAGCCATAGCTTGAGGTGCACAGTCCCTTTCAGGTACCGTAAGACCCTCTTCACTGCATTCCAATCCCTTTGGGTTGGGGCTGAAACTTGTCTACACAGTATACCTATTGCCACCGCAATGTCAGGCCTTGTGATTGTGGCAATGTACAAGAGCTTTCCTAT
>QEPC01006549.1:7914393-7933686 GCA_003113815.1 Sphenodon punctatus | reverse complement strand
AGCAGAAGTTTCTTGAAAACAGAACTTTACTAAGAACTCAGAAGACATGCTTCCATACTGTACAGACTGCATGGGACAAGATGGAGGACAGAGAGAGGAGAAGAGAGGAGACAAGGAGAGAGAGAAAAAACTGTCATCCCCTGAACCCTCCCCCTACTGAACAAGCCCCATATTAAGCTTGCAGGGCTTGCAATGGGCTTTTACTTGTGACTGTTGCACAATCCAACAGTCTTCACCTATAAAGCTCTTCACAACCTTGTTCCCCCTACCTCTTTGCGCTAATTTCCCTCCGTACTCCAGTCTGTGAACTCCACTCCTCCTCTGTCCCCTTTCTTGCCCTTCCACGCCTCCCCTGCTCCCCTAACCACCTTCGTCCCTTCTATGCTGCCCCCTATGCCTGGAACTCCCTCCCTGCCCACATCTGCCTCACCCACTTCCTTTGTACCTTCAGATCCCTCCTCAAGACCCTCCTCTTCAGCTCTGTGCTTCCCAACTCCTCACTCCCCTCTCCCAACTCCTGCTGATATCCTCCATCCAATACAATCTGTTACCTGAGGTCTGTGTACTCATATCCTCACCACATGGACCAGCCAGCTATCATTCTCGATGTAACCAAGCCAAGCTCGTGCACCTGGGACCTCGTATCTTCGTTAGGGGTGGGACTTCACCCAAAAAAATGGATACCGGTTTTATCAGATACCGGTTCCCAAAAACCTGGTTTCCGGATTAGAACTGGTATACCAGTACCGGTATTTTTCCATTGATTTCAATGGGGAACTGTCCCCATTGAAATCAATGGAAAAAACAAACAAAAACACTTTCCCTCCCCCGTCCAGGCTGCGTGGGTGGAAGGGGGGGTCACCACCCACCCACCCTGCCCAGCCTGGATTTCTTTTTTTAATTTTTTTTTAGCCGAAGTCCCTACTAGTGCGGGCTCTGGGCCGCTGGAAGTTTCCCAGAAGGCCTAGTCAAGAGCTGAAGCCAGCCAGCACTGAAGCCGCAGGACCGCCATGCAGCCGCCGCTGCCGCTTGGAGCGCAAAAGGTAGGTGATCTCTGGGTGGGGCGGTAGGGTGATTCCTGAGATGGGGGGCATGTTAAACCACCCCCCACCCCAGGGATCACCCTAGTACCTGCTGGTGTGGGCTTTGGGTCGCTGCCGCTGGCACGGTGGTGGTCCGGAGCCCGCACTAGCAGGGACTTCGGCTAAAAAAAATTTCTTTAAAAATCCAGGCTGGCAGGGTGGGTGGGGGGTGTCCCCCCTTCCACCCGTGCAGCCTGGACAGGGGAGGGAATTTTTTTTTTCTTTCTTTTACATTGAGGCCATTCATTTCAATGGCCACAATGTAAACAAATCCAGCACAGGGGAACCAGCACCGGTACCCCCAATCACCAGATTAATCTGATACTGCCGGTACAGCAAAATACCGGCAGTATCGGATACCGGGGGAACCGAACTTCCCACCCCATATCTTCGTGAATGTTATCTCTCCCTCTATTCCCCTTCCTTCGTCTCCCCCCACCTCCTGTCTCTCAGATTGTAAGACCTAGAGAAGGGGCCATGTCTATTCCATTACTTTGTAAAGCACCAGGTACATTGCTTGTGCTATATAAATGCTTGCTAATAATAATAATAATAATAATAATAATAATTAATAATGAAGCTCCATTCGTTTTAGTAATTAAAACACAAAAATGGATGAATAAACGATTATCATTTGCTTTCATCCATTTTCATCCTTAAAATAAAATACCCCTGCAGCAACATAAATGGCCACCGGGCCCGTTCTGTGCATGCGCACCCTTTCCTAAAATGGCACCAGCAGCATCAGCGCCATTTTGGGAAAGGGCCAGAATGGGCCAGCGGCCATTTTGCGCATGCGTGGTGAATTTTTTAAAAATTAATTTTAAATAAACAGAAAAAAATTAAAACAGTTGGGTTGTTTACAACCCCTCTGCCCCCAAATGAAGTGGGTTTTGTAAATGAAAAACAAAAATGGAAGGGTTGCCTTCTGACCACCCCTACTGACTAGCTATGCGGTTGACCCTGCAGGGCAAATGCAGCCAAGGGCTGACTGGGTGGACAGGAGAGCCAAGGGGGTAGAGGAGGTGGGTGATGTCAGGAGAAAAGTGGGAATGAATGCCTGCACATATTACTGCTATCCAGAAGGTCCAATGTCTCCATCCAAGTGGTATTTCGGCAGATATCCGGGGAAGCGAAGGAGGGGTGTGGGCAAATGGGGGATGCTGCAGGCCTGCCATATCGCAGGTGCTGTGCGGGGAGTGGTAGGTCTGCAAACGCAGGTATACCAGTCAAAATTACAGTACTCTACCCCACCTGGACACTGATCGAGTACTAATCAGTACTCGATCAGTGTCCGACAAGCTACCCTATATCCTGAATTTTCTGATTCTCAGTACTAATTTTCTGACTTTCACTACTGATTTTCTGACTTTCTATCCTGATTCCTGTATGAATTTTTACCATTTAACCGATCAGCACTAATTGGTAAAACAGTAAACCAGTAACTCAATAATGGTAATACCCAGTATTTTCCGGTAATCAAGTACACAACTCGATACTTGGCATCTTAGAAACCGCTTGAAATGCAGTATACCTGCGGGCAGCAAATGGGCTACCTGTTTCGGCTGTACTGGAGACAAAACACGGGGGCTAGATGGAACCCTGCTCTGACCCAGCATGGCAGGGGTGGGGGACCTTTTCTGTCCCGGGGGCCACACTGAAAATTAGTACGAGCTCCGAGGGCCACCTAGAGGTTGGGAGCAGGGGTGCTTAGCAGGTGTATTCAAGAAAAGGAGCATGGACCTATCCCCTAGCCCTGTATGCACACCTTCCTCTCTGCCCCATTATCCTGAGCTCAGTTTTTTAGGGTGAAAACAGACATGACGCTAACCACCCTTTAACCACCCTTGGTGGTCATTTATGCATGTTGCAGGGCTGCATAGGGCACCAATACAGCCCTGCAACATGTATAAATAACCACCAAGGGTGGTTAAAGGGTGGTTAGTGTCATGTCTGTTTTCACCCTGTGTGCTTGAGGGTAGAGACTGGATCCAGCGGCCAAGTCCAGGCACTGGAAACTTGCTGAAGGCCGCATTTGGCCCCTTGGCCTGAGGTTCCCCGCCCCTGCAGCATGGCATCCATTACGAGTAACCCAGTTTAACCAATCACCCTCCTGAAGCCACACTTGCCAGCTAATCAGCTATAGTTGCAATGAAGCACTAGAGGGCAGCATTCCACTTTATGAAAAAAAAGGGGTTTGTGCGAGTGAGTTTTTAATCACTGCAAGTACGGTGACTGGCTGCTTTATAAAAGAGATGTGGCCATTTGATTTGATCTCCTTTATACAATCTAATTTTGGAGGGTTTTGGTCCAGGAATATTGTGTGTGTCTGGGGGGGGGGTGGAGGGGGGGATGCAGATGCATACAGTATCCAATTAGCTTGGTCATACATTAGAGGGAGGGTTGAATCGAATAGTAAACACTTTATTAGTGAGTGTTTCTGAGGACCAGCTCCAAATGTTCAGGCTTGATACTCGGTAAAATACTCAGTAAAATAAAAATGAGTACCAAGTATTTTCCAAGTGCCGAATACTGAGTACCCTTATATAAGGACAGTAAAAGCCCCATGTGTTGTTAATTCAAGGATTTTTCCAAGTACCAAGTACTGGGCTCAATTCCTCAGAGCTCGGTAAAACCCAAGTCAAATACTGAGACACTCGGTATTCAAGTAATTTCGAATACCAATTTTCAGCACTCGTTAGAGGTTCATCGCAGTGTCAAGCTTCCGCTAGGAACTTGCATTGAGCTTGCTCTTCTGTGAATTGCTTCCACGGATGCAGTTCTCTTTCACTTTCCAAGTCTAAGCCACATCATAAACACCTTGAAAACAACAGTCTGGGCTAGAGATTAAATGGGCAACTAAATTGCTACTTGTGGGTAATTCCAACATTTCAGGAAATCGTATCAAAGTCCTGATCATGTCCCACTAACCAATATGGGTATTTCACTTCCTGAAATACCATTGCAAGTTACCAACTTTCTGATTACCATTCTGATGCCGTTACTGTCTTTCCAAGTTACCAATTTTCCACATTTCCAAGTTTTCATTTTCCTTCTGGGTTTCTATCCATGAGTAATGAAACACAGAATAAACCAGAGTAAGAGAGTTGTTATTAGGCTGAATAAACCTAGCACCATCCACAGAGAATACAGACAGAATTTATGTTATTTCAGCAGTGTTATGTCAGGAATGAAAATCCAGAAATTGATTAGGCAGTTAATGAGGATCGCTTATTTCCCAATACAATTTGACCACAATAGTAATGGGTAGGGATGGGAATTTCAGTTTCGGATAAAACCAAAAGTACCAAAATATGGCCATTTTGGATTAATCTGAAATATCAGTTCTTTTTTGGTTTCGGTACTATGGGATCTTTTGCACTGATTTTTTTAACCAAATTTTTAACATTGCAGTTTGTCCACCATTGAAAAAATGCAATGTTAGAAATCCGGTAGAAAAATCAATGCAAAACATGTAATAGTACTGAAACCGAAAAAGAACCAAAATACATGAGAACCAAAACAGAAATTGACCAAATCTAAATTTTGCCCAGAGTCCCATCCCTAGTAACAGGTACTGCGATTTCAATGGGAATTCATATTTGGGGTGGATACTCTCAGCTATTGGTGCAATAGGGGCAAGAGGACTCGGGCTTCTAGAGGCCTAGGGTGTGAACTAGCTGCAAGACCCACTGTGTACCAGAACGATTCCTCAGTTCCTTGGTACTTGGTAAAACTGAGTCGAATACTGAGATACTCGGTAAAAACCGAGTAATTTTGAATACCAAGTTTCAGCACTAGTTAGAGGTTCACTGTATCTGTGCAGTGGACTGGTAGGACAATGGCTTAGAGACTTTGGTGGTGGGGATATACTTCCCACGGCCTTTGACACTCATCAGGGAACGACATCTCCCAGAATCCCTTGAACCATGCCCTCCACACACACAACAAGTGGGGCCATGGAACAACCAATGGATTAATGGAAATGAATGGGGAAATGGAAAAGTGGTAACTTGATAATTGACACAAAATGTAAAAACTGTAACTCAGGGTGAAAACAGACATGACGCTAACCACACTTTAACCAGACTTGGTGGTCATTTATGCATGTTTCAGGGCTGCATAGGGCACCAATACAGCCCTGCAACATGCATAAATGACCACCAAGGGTGGTTAAAATGTGATTAGCGTCATGTCTGTTTTCACCCTATGTAACAGAAAACCAGTAATTTGGTAAAGAAAAATGGTAACTCAATACTCTAGGTAAGTTGTTGGGCACTGAACAGGTACCGTTGAATGCCCAGTCCATCCGAAATGGTTCAGGTCTCCCCATTTATGCGGGTACCCATTTCAGATCTAATTAATGGGTAGTGAGGCCATCTGGCTCAGAGTCTGAGTGCCACTGGGACAGCCAACCCAAGAGTGGGCTTCCTGGTGAACAAATATTGTCAGTTTTATAATGGTTCGACTCACTGAATAGCTGAATCATTATTATTATTATTATATACATATATTTACATTCCTTGCTAACCCATTCCTTTGGGCAAATACACAGCATGGGAAAGAGTCCGGATGGATGGTCAGCCTCATGAATACCCGGACTGCATTTCTTAAACCTTACAATAATAATGTGAGTTTGCCATTTTTGACATTCCATTCTAGGATCCTACGGCTGTTTGATGATGTCCTTGACCGGGAAGCAGACAAAACAAGTCGTTAAACTGTCAGTTTTAATGCCGTTACCATTCCAGTGATTGTACCTGAATCTCATTTTCTTTTCTTTTCTTTTTTTTAAAAGAGATAATTTCTTGATAATAAACCCCCTACCTCTCCTTTTGCTAAATTTTCCTGTTCAATCAGGGTGGGTGGCTCAGGGTATTTTTATTCATTAAAACCAGGCACCTACACATTGCCCTTGAAGTCCCCAAAGAACAACCATTTTTGATAAATGTCCAATCCCCTAAATGCTTGTTACACTTTCTGGAAGCTGTTTGCAGAGGCAAGGTGCTAATCTACAAAGATAAGCCAGCAAACCTTTCACTGAGTGGACCTTTATTTTTTTTGAACCATTTGTCCCTACGTTCTTGCTTGTATTTCATCAAAGGCCAAGACTAAAAACCTATTTAATCTGCCGAAGAGGCCAAGCTAATCGGTCAGCATTAAACGCTTTTATGAGGAAAAATGGATCGCTGCGTTACACATCTTGTGATTCAACACATGCAATAGATGGAAAAATGTCTCCGAAATGGCTAACGGTGAGCAATCTGTTTTCCTAACTACGTGGGTCAGCTGGTAACACAATAAAAAAAACACAACAAACGAAAAGTCAAGCCAAATAACTACAATCAAAACAGCTTAGATTTATAGCCAGAGGTGGAGAAAGTGTCTAGGAAAGACCAGCGTGACTATTCTGTGGCCAACGCGTTGCTGAATACAAAGGAAGCCAGGCCGGCTTCCACTCACCCACTACAAATTTGCAGAGTCTGCAATTGTCAGTTAAATCAGTGTTACTCCATTTCCTTTAGTCAGCAGGCCGTATTAGAATCAAGAAATTCCATACTCGTTTAATGAAGCCTGGTTTCCTACGTGGAGAGCTGTGACTGCTAGTACACCTACTGCACCTATATGTCCTATGTTCCTGTCCTGCTGGACCCTATATTACCTGAATGCTTCCATGTGTCTTACTCCATTGCACCGGAGTCTCAGGAGTTGAATCCCAGCTGCTCTTCAGAATCTCAGCAGCCAGAACCACAGAGCAGCGGTTCCATCACCCAATCACAATGCTGGAGAGGTTTTTGTGAACGTGTGTGTCATGTGGCTCTCGGCTGTATGAAGACGATTTTCGTATGTGGATTTGCAAATCCTCCTCTCCCCCCCACCTCCCATGGAGTAATAAACTCAATGGATTTTGTATGATTGAAGCAGTTTTAGTGAAGCGAGTACATGATGCTAGTTGCGTCCTGTTTCTTTTGTGGTTTTGAATCTTCATTTTGGTATTTTTGTGTTTTGCTATTTCGGTCGCTTTGGTATTTTGTATTCAGTCTATTGGTGTTCAGTCCTTTGTCTATTTTAGTGGTCCATTTAGCAGGCTTTTTGAATTTGATTTTTGCATTTGTATCATACATCAGTGTATTTATATAGTGCTAACAACGTACTTAACATTGTACAATTATTAGAGAGAGGTCCTTGCCTCGAGGGGGATGCAATCTAGGAGACCAAGGGAGAGGGGAACTATCCCATTTGCAAAAAGGACCAGAGCACCAAACCAAATCTTCCTACCCTGACATGAATTAGCATCTGGATAACGGACTCTTATATCATGTCTTAGCAACGCTGCCAGCAAGGGGAAGCATTTTACAACAATATGAGATGAGGAAAGAGCTGTGCTTCCCCCGTATTTCCAGATTAATTACAAGAGGGTTCATATTTTCCAAAGACCGTAATTTTGCTGCAGTTTTTCAAATAAGCAATTTACCTTAGAAAATAACTCGTTCGCCTCAGGGAACTGTTATCTGTGCCACTATTTTTATTAATTGTTCTGCAGCGACCCTAGGGGGATGAGAACAACAGCTTTCCAAAGGTTACTGTACAATTCTTTTCTTTTCTTTTTTTAATACAAATAACATTACAGATTGTTTGGAGTCTGAAGGATTATTTTAATCTCTCTTCAGGACTTGCGGCATTGTTTATATTCTGGGGAAATCGCAGTGCATTTCAGAGGTGTCTTTCCCTGCGAATAATGGGGTATTTGAATGGCCACAGTCCTGCATCACATTTGTGATCTGGGGGAACAGTCTTAATGTTGGTCTTGGTGAGAAGGGCTTTCTCCATTTGGGCAGATTATCATGGGATAGACTGGGTGGAACCATTAGCTGGGGTGAGGATTCAGCAATGGGTGTTTTTACACACACATTTCTCCTGGATGTTTGCTGTTACATCCTGAACTTTCTGTGTCTCTAAATTACTCACCCAGATCTTAAACATCTGACTCTTTGAACTTCTGTGTAGAACTTCTCCCAGAACATTTGTGTGTAAAAGGTTCTCCTGGTAAACTGCTTTGCTCCAGGCAGCTGTGGTCACTTGGTTTCCATGGCAGCTCCTCACCTCTACAGCTGCGGCTACTTTAGGCTGCCTCAGGGCAGTGTGTGTGTGAAGAATGCATCCAGGAACTGCCTCAGGGCAGTGTGTGTGTGGAAAACGAATCCGGAACTTACTAGTGGACTTGTAAACCCAGAAGACTGAAAAATCCTGAACTTTAACATGTGTGTAAAAATGCCCAATAAAAAAGAAAATGCAAAAAGCTGTGCTCGAGGTGGTGGAGGACATTAGGACTGTACATCCATAATGTTTTTTATTAGTTACGGAAACAAATGGGGCCCCATTCATTTTCGTAACTAGTGTTACGAAAATGGGTGAATTAAGCAATCGATTCAAGTTTGCTTTCATCCATTTTCATTTTAAAAATTAAAAATAAATTAAAATCACTACCTGCGCAAATGGCTGCCGGGGCCATTCTGTGCATGCTCACCCTTTTTCCAAAATGGCTGCCCGTCATGACAACCTTGATCCCCAGTGGGGGATGGGGCCACTTACAGACGCGTGGGCCTGCTATTGTCCATGTTGGCCCTCGTGGGCAACCCTTGGCCCGGGCTGTGGGCCCAGAATCATCCAGGGGACCACATCCAGGTCAGCTGCCTATCTGGGCTAGGGCAGCAGTGGGTCAACAACTGGTGGCCCATTAATAAATGTGATGAGGAGTCCCTGGTGGGCTACAACACGTCATAGAGGGCCCCCATCACATTAATTATCACCCAGAGAAACTAAGGCCTCAGACCACTTGCTCCAGAGTAATCCCGTTAAAGTCAACTTGCCAAAGATCCCATGGGAATTATGTGTTAGCAATGGGCCTGAACTCAGGATTTCTGAATTTCCCGCCCAGTGCTTTTAGGTCAAGACTATCCTTTCTCTTTGAAATGTTGAATGAGAACCCTGGAATGAAATGTTACAACTCTCACAACCCTTCCTCATGAAGCAAAGAACCTGTGCCTACAGCATCTCAACATCCCGAATGCGTACCTCTGTCTCTCCCTATGTTCACCTCCCCAGTCTCCCTTCCTTTGTCTGTCTAAGATTGTAATATCATTTTTCAGGGGATGGAAATTTAATTCCCCAATCAGCCCCTACTTTAAACCCTTCCATGATGTTTAGGACATTGGAGGCTAATATTCAAACACATTAAACATTTCCAGATTTACAGAGTTTCAAGAAACACCCATTTGGCAGGGGTTAGTATGTGAAATTTCATTTTAGATTCCATAATATTGTTTCTTTCATGCAGATTTTGGCTCTTGTTTCAGAAATGTTGGTCTCCTTTTCTCCTTACACTTTTTTCCTGTTGCCGTCCAAGATGGAAAGTTGATAGAAACTGAGTGACTCACATTCCCAGGAAGAGAATGGAACTCCAACAGCCGGTTTGAAATAGACAGACAGCAGAGACAGATGTGGAAACAAAAGCGGAGGCTGAAGAAAGGGGAAAGAAAATGAAAATGAAAGAGAGGACATTTAGCTCACATGTTGAAAAGCGAGTGTAACAGAGACAATCGGAGACCGCTTTCAGATGAGTAGCTGGACGTACCAGTTTGAAGGAAGCGCTTCCTGAAAAGCCATGTGGGGTGCGTTTAATGCCCCAGAAGTAGCCGGCCACCATAGGAATCACAGTTTGTGCCGTCTCTTTGAAGCTGTATTTGGAAATCCCCTGCGGGGTGCGTATTTGAAACATCACACGGGGTACATTTGGATGCACCAGACGTAGCCAGCCACCATAGGAATCACGGCTCACGCGGCCTCTTTGAAGCCATATTTGGAAAGCCCCGGCTTTCCAAATATGGCAACACCAATCTCCCCCCCTGGGTATGGAAAAACCTAAGGATAGCAGCCGAAGAGCTCCCGGCTTGTGACACTGCCGCCATTAGGTGAGGCTTCCAGCTCAGGGTGGAGGAGACAATCACTCCCAAGCACTTAAACTCTCTTACTTGATCAATGGGGTTATTTCCAATAACCCAGCGGTGAGTTTTCTTAGGCCCCCGCCTCCCCATTACCACGGTCTTAGTTTTGGAGAAGTTGATTTTTAACCCTTCCCTATCACAGTATTCCCCGAACCTCTGCATCGCTCTTCTTAGACCCACCAGGGTTTGGGAAATCAGAACCGTGTCATCCGCATACAAGAGGGCCGGCACTCTCCTTGAGTCTCTTCGGGGGGCATGGGTGTCATGATTCTTCAAAAAGGGAATTACATCATTCAAAAAAAGATGAAATAGTACAGGGGCCAGCAGGCACCCTTGTCTAACACCCCTACACACCTGAACTCCTTCCGAAAGCATCTGGGCTGGCGCTGGACATATATGGATTTGATTGTTACTGTGTATCTTAATTAGTAAAAAAAAGCAGTCACCGGTCGATTGAAGTAGTACTCAGTTTAAACCAGAGCCTTTCCCTATTTATGGAATCAAAAGTCATGGATAAGTCTATAAAACATAGAAAAAACTTCCCCTGACAGGTAATATATTTGTCAGAGAGAAGAGAGAGGACAAAAATCTGATCCAGAGTGGATTTCCCACTCTGGAACCCTACCTGCTCAGGTTCCATCAAGTTACTTTCATTTAACCAGAATAACAATTTTTCCAGCAAGAATCCGGTATATAGCTTCCCAATAATGCTTAAAAGACAAATGGGACGGTAATTCCCAGGATGGAAGGGATCACCTTTCTTAAATAGCGGAACCACTATGCCTTTTCGCCATGATTTGAGAATTTCCCCTGAGGAGTTAATGGAAGAAAAAAGGGGGGCCAGAAAACTGGCCCAACCATTCGGGATCAGATTTCAACGACTCGGGGGAAACAAAGTCCTCAGCAGGAGCTTTCCCGGGTTTCAGGCCCTGGCTTTCCAAATACGGCTTCAAAGAGACCCCACGAGTCGCGATACCTATGGTGGCCAGCTACTTCTAGTGCGTCTAAACGCAACCCGCTTGGCTTTTCAGGAAGCGCTTCCTTCAAGCCGGTAAGTAGAGCCACTCATCTAAAAGTGGTCTAAGTAGCGGTGGAACTGGAAGCAAGGAAGTTGGGGTTCTCTCGAGAATTCCTTCTGAATGCAGGGCCAAAGATAGCGGAGACTCTCCCTAGCAGATCAGGAATTGCAATTAGAGGATTCTCTCTTAACTGACCAAAGAGTGGCTCTTGAGTACTTCCCCCCGGATCCTTGCCATGCCAAGGATTGCTACCTATTCACCTGGTTGCACGCCCCTGAAAGGAGGGCGTTTACACTATTCAGGTGTGACTCCTTTTCAAAAGTTATACTGGAGGGCCGACATAAAAGGATCCCAAGGGAGAATCGATATTGTCCCTTATGCGCGTTATGTGCACTGGATTCTCTTATGCACGTTTTTTTGAGTGCCCCGCATTGGCAGATTTGAGGGAGAAATTGTGGAATTCTTTATATCCTTTCTCAAGCCCTGGCCACTTTGGGGGCTCCTTCCGGATTCTACTAAGCCCTATTGATTCCTATATAATGAGGGCAGTGGCCAAGTTTGGACTGGCCGTAATTCGAAGATGGAAAGCCTTTCTTGCCTGATAAAGGATTGAGAAGATGAATATCTGAAAGGATTATTTCCGTCAGGGGTAATTAAAAAATGATATAGCCAGTTGGGATTGTGTATGGGATGGATTGGTGTTTGATCATGGTCAGAATTGGCTCTATGTATATTATGTGGGAAGTTTGCCTGTATGTAATGACTATATTGCTTTTATTTATGTATATGTTGCCCTTGGTTCGAGGGCTTTTTGATTGATTGTAATAGCTTTGGCTTCGCAATAAAGTCTATTTGATTTGATTTGAAAGTGGTCTAAGTCTCTTCAGAATGAAGCCTTTGATGAGTTGTAGCAGGGTGCATTGCTTGGGAAAGAATGTAGTACAACCATTTAACTTTGTTAATAAGGAGAGCTGAAATAGATACCTGATTTGATGCCCGTTGGTGATGCTCAAGTTCTGTCTGGGAACCTACCTGCTCAAAATGTAACATTTGAGTTTTCAGTTACCTCAATAAATACTGAATCCCCCCTCCCCAAATATGGGACCAAATTCGAAAATCAGGACGAAAGCAGAATTTTGTTTGATTGGGTATCGTACTGGAGATACTGAACAATACCCCAAATTTTCTATTCTCATTGGGTACTGCGAATTCAATGGTTATACACTTTTGTGGATACTATGGTGAATCCAGAAGCAACATGGCCTGTTATGACCTGCCTGGGCTGTGGACTCACCTTCATGTGAGTTTCTGGTTTGACAGGTGTAGGCCGGTTGCTGGCCTGGCCCCAGTACGTGTCTGGCCCGGATGCGGTCCCCCAGAAGATCCTGGGCTCACAGTCCTGGCCAAGGGCTGCTCAATCAGGCCAGTGGGAGTATTGGCAACCCTGCCCATCTGTTCCCGCCACCATCCCCCATCAGGGATTGAGACCACCATGGTCGACAGCCATGGGTGCCCGTGACTGGCTGCCATGGCTGCCCATCATGGCGGGGGGTGCGGCGCTGGAGACACACCAGGGACAGACCTGTCCTTCCTCACAATTTTTCTCTTCCCTACCGATGGTGGGGCAGAGGAGGGCTTACCGGCCGGCCCAGTTGTGCGCATGTCCATTCAGTGCCCCAACCTGACCAAAGCGAGGGCAGTCCCCCCACCCCGGGCTGTGTAGTCAGCACGTCGGCTGCACATCTATGGTCACCCACAGTTTCAGTTCTGTGAATAAATCAATTAGGGATGGCCCAGTGATCCCAGCTGGAGCAGAGGAAGAATCTGCTGGCCAGCTGGAAGGAACGTAAGTCTGAGCAAAGAGCTTAGATGAACGGCCAGGGAGAAGTCAAGTCTCAGTGACAGAGTTTGCCTCAAGGGACTGAAGGTCACATCAGGTACCCACAGGGAAAGAGACAGAGGCAAGGAGCTCTCTAAGCCCTCTAGTATGCAGGGGGGCAGGGGGCTTCCATGGAGCTGGCAGAGGCAGTCAAGGCAGATGGATTTCCAATCAGTAAAATACCAGAGATTTTCAGATTGGGTGCCTGATGCAGAATTTGAGTACCGATTTAGCACTGGAGAGTCAACTCAAAATTTGGGATGTTACCCACTACAGGTGCATAGAAGACACATCATTTGTTTTTGTTTTTGTTTACAAAAAACCCTTTGTTTTGGGGGGAGAGGGAGCTTGTAAATGACTCTACCACTTCCATTTATTTTTTTTTGCTTTATTTTATTCAAAATAATAATAATAAAAAATCACTGCACGTGTGCAAGAAAGCCGCCTGGGCAGCCATTTGCGCGCACACTGATTTTTAAAATTATTATTTTTAATAAAGTAAAACAAAAAAATGAAAATGAATTACATCAAGCAAATGTAATTTGCTTTATTCAGTCATTTTCATTACTATAGTTACGAAAATGAATGGGGCTCCAGGTTACCCAAACGGTATTCAGGTATTCACGATTAATTAAAATGATATATATTGCACACCCCTATTACCTGCAAGTAACAAATGTGCTTCTCATTTTAGTTCTAGCTTTGATGACGTGGAGGGCTCAGGCACCTTGGGTCCATCCATACTTTAAAGATGGAAGATAGGTCCATTGGCAGCTATTAGTCAAATAGGATTGGGAAACAAAACCCTTTACTGACGGGAGCCTGGGGATGACCCACAGGAAATGGATAGCATGGTGACCTGTTGGGTGCTTCTCCCAGGCCCCCGTGATTGGCCACTGTCCAAGACAGGATGCTGGGCTCAATGGACCGTTGGTCTGACCGAGTATGGCACTTCTTATGTTCTTATGCCACTGACATTAACCAAAAGATGATGGATAAGATCCATAAGATCATCTTCTCATCCACAGCAAGAGTCAGAATATGGCAAATAGGGTGAGTGCATAGGAACCAATAACTGGGGGTTCCCATAGAGGCCTCCCAATACCTGTGGTCCATGACTACACTTGAAATGTCACCATGAGCATGAGAAGCAGTGGTGTACAATATGGACCTAAAGATCCACAAAGGTGGGGAGGGCCCACATCTTATGGAGGGCTTGTGGCAATTCAGGAGGAGGTCCCAACACTTGGAGCTTCTGGGTAGACTAGAAATAAAAGCATATGGGTAAACCTACAGGCCTGCAATGCAGGGAGACCTGGCCATTTTAGGGGGGAGCATGGAGAATGGGTGCAGCCACACGAGCAGGGGCAGGCCTGGTCCCTGCCCACCTCATGATAGGCAACTGCTGCGGCCACACTTTGGGCTGGTGGAGGCACGAGCGTCTTCACTGTGGGCAGCCTTATCCCACTTTGGGCAAGCTTGCTACATCCCGGGTCACCGGCCTTTTTCCGAGGACGCAGGGCATAGCAAGTTTGTGCAAAGCAGGGGTAAGGCTTGCCCAAAGTGGGGCGAACAACTGGAAGCCCCTGACCACACGAGCCACTGAATTGTCTGGTAATGTTCCCTTAAAGTGGGATAAGACTGCCCAGGCAATGTCTTGTGTGGCTGCTGCTGTACCCCATGTTTAGCTGGAGGTAAAGAAATGAATGACAGCAACATTTTCCAGTATCTAAATGATGAGTAAGTTTGCATCTGTCAAAGATTCTTATGTTATGGAGGGTTCCGCACCACCATTTCTCACAGAGCCGTACTTGCAGGTAATTGTTCTACTCTATTCAACTCAGGCCAGGTCTCACATGGAATATTGTGCCCCATCCTGGGGCACCTCATTTCACAAAGGACATTGACAAATTGGTGCAGGTTCTGAGGAGGACGACGACAAAGACGCTAAAGAATCTGGAACGCCAGCGTTGCAAGGAAAGGTTGGAGAAACTGGGTATGTTTAGTTCACGGAAGAGACGACTCAGGGGAGACGTGGTAGCAGTCTTCATATATCTAAAGGGCTGCTGCCCCCCAAGAAGAGGGCAAAGGAGCTGTCATTCGTTGCCACAGAGGGCAGGACTAGAAACAGTGGGTTCAAATTGCTGGAATGGAGATTTTGGTGAGAGATCAGGAAACGATTCCTAACAGTCAGAGCTGTGCGGCAATGGAAGACGTTGCCTAGGGAGGTCATCATAGGCTCTCCACCACTGCAGGTTGTCAAAAAGAGGCCGGACAGCCATCCGTGAAGGATGTTGTCGCTGGAGTCGTTCCACATACACACAGGGGGTTGGACTAGATCAAGGTGGGGAACCTCAGGCCTGGGGCAGCCCTTGCCAAGTTTTTATGTGGCCCCTTTCCAGTGCCTGGCTCTGGCCCCTGGATCCAGTCTCTACCCCCAAGCACTGAAAAACTGAGCTCATGACAATGGAGCAGAGAGCAGGGTGTGCGCTGAAGAGTAGGGCACAGATCCACGGCACAGTTCGATGGCCTGGGGCCCTCCTTTTCTTGAATAAATCTATTAAGCACCCCCGTCCCCCAACCTCTATGTGGCCCTCGGAGCTTGTACCAAAATTCAATGTGGCCCCCAGGACGGAAAAGTTTCCCCACCCCTGGACTAGACGTCCACTGAGGTTCCTTCCATCTTCGATGTTCTATGATACCCGATAGCTGTCATTAGTCGGAACAACCAGAATGATGCTGATGTTCCTTGCAGTGAAGTTGCCATGGTTGGCTTGGCCCAAGGGCCCAAGTGCTCTGATTCTATGAATTAAAATAATAATAATGATGACGGTGAAGAATAAGGGCTTCTTCCAATGATATTTTGGATATTACAACTAGACACCGAGGGAGTTACAAACTTTTTAAAGGAACAATCTGCTATTTTTGCCTGATGATCTCCCTTCAATGCCTTATTGTCTCAGGAAAGGCTAACAGTCCAGGCTTTGTCCAGCAAAAGCATTTTTCATCAAACTGTGATCCCTCGGAAACCCGGCTCCCTTCTAAAGAGCTGCTGTCTTTTTGCTGCCACAACACTGGGGTAACATATCTCACACTTCGATGGCAGCCTACTCAGTTCCCATTCACAAATTCCTCCGGCCAAATAACGCCAGAGAGTTAAGTCTTTGTCAAAGGAGTGGGTTGTTGGTAAGAAAGCTCGCGAAGCCCCCTTGCCTTGTCATGTGAGCAGGGACAATAATGTTTTGTAACTGTTTGGTCTGATGTGTAATGACGAGAATTAATCATTTTATTGAACAGAATTGCTCTTTGTTGTGTAAACTTTGTGAAGCCTGCCTCATGTTGGCCTCTTTCGGTTAGGAACAAATTATTTAAAACTGTCGTCTTTCTGAAGGAAACTGGATTCCTGGCGCAACCTCTGGGGATCGCTGGGCCATCATTTTGCCCTAGAGTGCTTCCAGATGTGGGGTTATATATGCAAATGAAGACCAAAATGCATATAAATGCTTTCCTCCCATCCCACACATCTATTGTCTATACAGCGCGCACCTGTTAAATACGGCTATTAAGTTCAGCACTAGCTGATTGCAATTTTGTTTGAGAGGGTAAAAACCTCATCCATATCCAGGGACCCTGTTCGCTGCTTTTTTTCTCATTGGCAGCATTTGGAGAAACTCAATGAACATGGTTCCGCATCCATAGTTGAACATCTGATGAAGGTGAATGAGAACACAAGAATACTGGAGTCAAAATATGCATCACCTAGACCGATTTAGGGAGCAAAGGCTTCAGAAGATCTATTACTACAGACTCTTTTCCTTTTCCTCCCCCTTTCACAAAGGACCTCACAGGATTGGTGCAGCTCCCAAAATTAAGCCGGCACTGTCCTCTGGATCTCAGTCTCAGAGGCAACTTGTCCCCTACGCCCTCCTTATTTTTATCCCCATATTTTCTTCAAGAGAACTCCATCATTAGTCTAGTCGTTTGGGGTACATAAGGCAAAATTAATGTTCCAAACTACACATTTACATTTACAAATGGATTTTTATTAACACCCCAATTACGGAGATAGACTAGTGTCTAATTACAGGCCGTGACAAAACTCCCACTGGAACCAGGATTTAGTCCGCGGCATTTATCTGCAGAGGATTAAGTTATATTGATTGGATGAAATATTCCAAAGTCTTTCCTGCCCTGGGAGTATGAAGGCCGAAAGGATTTTACCTCAGCGTTATCTAAAGTCACACCCAGCCAGACGAAAGCGTCACCTGAAAGCCAAACATGATGAAAGGTTTCCGAAAATACGACTGACTCAGTCTGTTTGCTCTCTCCTCACGATACCGTGCTCCGTGTTTTTCCGATTTTGATTATCAAATTAGCTGATAGCGAACACAGTACAGTTATTCTTGAGCTGCACTAATCGCTGTATGTAATAAAAAAGAAAAAAAGTGCCAAAGATACCAGAGCTGAGAAGTCAGATCAAAGAAAGCTGAAATCTGTGTGGTATCATCATATAGTTGGCAGGCACTTCTGCTACAATGGACGTCTGGAAATCTTAGAAAACATCAATGAACTTTGTGCTGGGGGCTGTGCAGGCATAAAACAAGAGCCAAAACATTTATTGAGTTTAGTATTTATGGGTATTATTCACATTTTGGGGTAGTTCTTTGGCTACCTGAATTGAGATGAAATGAGTATATGCTGTTATCCAGTATCCAGCGGATATCGTGGTATTGGTATCCAGCTTAGTATCCACCAGCTATCCATTTATCCCAATTGCTGCTTACCATGCATCATTCACTGAATTACTATTTACTGACTACCATTGACCACAATAGAGCTGATCCCAAGCCCTGCGTATTCCATGCACACACACACACAAGCCGTTTTTACACGGATGCCTCACACCCATCTCCACCAATCGGATGGGTGGGAGAGCATGCGTGTGAATGGGGCTGGGTGCATGCTCCTGAGACCCATCAACAACACCCATCTACACCCATGGAGCAGCTGGGAAGGAGCCGGCATGATCCGTGGGTGGAGATGGGTGTTGAACACCCAGCCATCCATGTGAATGGGGAAACACACGCACCTACGGGAAGGGTCTGCCGAAACCAGCAAGACATGGTTAGAGATGCACCACAGGAGCCTGCAAGCAGACACACCCACCGAGGGATAACCTGAACGCCTGGCCGGGAGCCCTTAAAGGGGAAGCGAGCGAGCACATGGGTGCACTGGCTCCCAACATGTCTGGCAGAAAAGCACAAGACAAGACCAAGGGAGCCAGCGCCACGATATACACAGCAAGGGGTAGGGTAAGCTGAGGGACCCCGGTCTGGCCAGGGGAGGGTAAGTCAGGATGCCTACTGACAGCTCTCCCATTCCGGCACAGGGCACAGGGTGCAACACAGCACCAGCTGCATCCCCACCAACAGCAACTCTCTCCTCCTTGGGAGGAGAGCGCCTCTGACAGCAAGGTAAGACCGGGGAACCCCATTCACACAGGGGAGGGGGAAGGGGTGCAGACAAACCCCGAGCACACGCTGAGATTCCATGGCCAGACGGCTGACAGCTCCACCGCCCACCGCCCCTCCACACACACACACATACAGGAGAGCACCCGCACCCTGGAGCACAGCACCACCAAGGAGACAGCAGAGGAGGACCTCCGTGGCAGTCAGGTAAAACAGCAGGGGGGGGGGGGCAAGGAACACCCCACAGCCCCAACAGGGGTACAGCAGGAGAGCAGCTCACCCTGATGCATTCCCCCAACAGGAGACCACTTGTTCCACTGCCACCACAGCCACCGGGTGGGCCCCAGGCAGCAAGGCTGGATGGCCCCCCCACAGGCAGACCCCAAAAGGGGAACCCCTGGACCAGGGATGAGACCCTGGACTTCATACATTTGCTTTATTCTCTGGGCTTCCGTGGCTCTGTCCTTGACTGGTTCTCCTCCTACCTCTCTGACCGCTCCTTTAAAGTCTCGCTCCCCGAGTCCAACTCCTCCTCCCTCCCCCTTTCGGTTGGGGTCCCCCAAGGCTCTGTCCTTGGCCCTCTCCTCTTCTCTATTTACACCCTGTCCCTTGGCAAAATTATTGCCTCCCACGGGTTCCAATATCATCTCTACACTGATGACACCCAACTCTATCTTTCTACCCCCTCTCTCTCCTCTTCTGTCCACTCACGCCTCATCAACTGCCTCTCTGATATCTCCGCCTGGGTGTCCCAACGTCAACTCAAGCTCAACATGGCCAAGACCGAACTCCTCATTTTTCCTGCCTCCCCTGCCTCTCCCTCTAACCTGCCCATCT
>QEPC01006549.1:7882411-7904987 GCA_003113815.1 Sphenodon punctatus | reverse complement strand
TAATAATAATAATAATAATAATAAGCGTATGCTTGATGATGATAACGTATGCAGACGAGCTGCAACCTCACCAGTTCTTGGCCCACTGGTCGGTGGAGCTTGGGGTGGCAGGAAGGCCAAGCCCCATATATATATGGGGGCATGTGACGATACTCTCTTGCGCCGCTTCTGGTGTGCGTTGTGACCACATTGGAAAGGGACAGGAGAGACCCTTGGCCCTACCACCTCTTGGAGTAGCTCTGCCCCCTTCCAAGTTAGTGTTTCTGGGAAAGAAACACCTACCTGTTACCACCCCAAAAAGTCTCCATTCTAGATACAGGACCTCCCCTCTCCCCACCCCCAATCCATTGGACAGGCCAGTTCTGTTGGGTAAAGCAAACTGTGTTTGAGCCAAGCTTCCTATTAAATAGTATGTGGATGCTAAAGGGCCAGGCTCTCAAATTTGGGCTGATTAGCTCTTGTCCATGTTTCTGCCCTCTTTTCTTGTTATGGTCTCACCCAAGTACTTCGCCCCTCTTCTGCCACCATCCAAACCACCCCAGAGTCTTTTGTTCCTAAACTGTCTTCACCTTTTCCCCCATGCTGCCCCCTATGCCCAGAACGTCTACCCCTCCCTTTCCTATCCTAGATTGTAAGCACACACACACCCTCCAGACAGGGACTTGTATCCAAGGAGGCCACTTTCACCCATTACCCGGGAGGTGAGGAAATGTCCGTGATGGCAATTGCAGCTCTATTCTCACAGGAATTCACGCACTTAGGAATCAGCTCTTCCGCTTTTACCCTGCGAGAACACTCACGCAGAACTGGGTCTGCAACAGGGAACTGTGGCAGGGCCTTGGACGCAATCCTCTTTTGACAGCCTTTATGGGGAATTAGCTGTCCTGCTACCACAAAACCACCGCACCGGTGTGTGTTCTGGCCCACGTAGCTCCTCTCAGGACTAGACCCCAAAGTAGCCAGATCCACCACCCAGGTAACTAATAACAAAGGTCCATTTATTCAGAGGTGTGGCTATCCTCCAACATACATTTCAGACCTTCTGTAATATAGTCCACACTTCACAGAGCTTCTCACTCTTACCAGCCTTCCTGGGCTTCTGGTCTGCTTCTCAAGTTAGTATCCCAGCTGAGCTCTGGTTCCCCTTTGTGTCTGACCCTCAGACAGGCCCAGAATGACTCTATCACAACTCAACCCCAATACTGAGCTAACCAGAGGCTTTTGGCTTCTGGGCTGGCCTAGCTATGGCCCTCCCAGGTGTCTCTGATGTCCAAAGCTTTGGCCCTTGGCCCATTATGACTCTGCTCTGTTACAGGAAGCTAGGGGAGCTCCCTGTCCCCATAGGGCAAGAGTAGAAAGGAGGGCCTTTAAATCTGAGTGCACCCAGAGAAGGAGAGAGGACCTAAGGTGAACTGACAACCCACAGGGGTGCAGAGGGAGAAGAGTACACCTGTGGGGGGAAGGAAGGCCTCATCCTGGCCGGAGAAGCTGACAGAGAGCTACAAGGGAAGCAGCAGCGAGATCAGAGCACCAGTTGAGAGCAGCGCAGCTGAGAGGGTGTTACTGACAAGCAGCCTGAGGAGGGAACCGCGGAGCTGAGCTGAGCGGCCGGAAGTGGAGACGCTGAGGCAGCGTCAAGGCTGGGAGCCAGCGGGCTCATCTTAGAAGGATTTGGAGCAGCGGTACAAGGGGACCGGAAGCAGGACAGCAAACAAGGCTATCGGAGCTGGGGTGCCTCCCCTGCAACAGGGCCCCTCAATGCAGCTTTTGTGACAGGTGTTCTAGTGGGATAAGCGCGGACTAGCACATTCCTACACGCACAAATTCCTATGAGGATAGAGCTATGATTGATTGATTGATTGATTGATTGATACATAGATTTGTTATCCTGCACCCTCCAGCCTAAAGGCAGCTCAGGGCAGCCTACATGTAGAAAAAAATACATAAATAACATTATAAAACACAATAAAAAGTCAAAATACTATAAATACGTTTAAAATGTAAACAGCGGGCCTTTTTACACCGACAGAGGTGGGTGGGGAGATGGGTCTTTTGCCACGGCGGGTGGAGGTGGGTGTGTCTGTTTACATGGACGCACACCCACCTCCACCCATCTCCACCCATGGAGCCTCCTCCGGTTTTCTGGAGGGCTCCTGGGGTGGAGATGGGTGTGCGATGGGTAGAAGTGGGTATTGTGTGGGAGCGCGCATGTACCCCAACCCATCCCACTTGGTGTTCACACAGGTGAACATCAAGCGGACACCCATTCCCCCACCTCCGACCAGCCATATACATGGACGCGCCCCCCCCCACATACCTGCCCGAACACTGAGCGGGGGGGGGGGGTGTCTGTGTAAAAACGGCCTAAAAGGAGCTATAAATCCCCATTGCCAACCCAACCTCCCTCCTCCACTACCCATCTCCCCCAGCAAAAGTCTGGCAGAACAGCCAGGTCTTACATTGGGTATTTTCAGATGTTACGAGATCACAGTCAACCACGGACAATCCCCTGTGGTGGCGGATGGTCCCGTAACGTCTGGTTGCTCGCCGCCAGATGTTCACCATGGTGAACCACCGGCAGTGAGCAAAATAACCACGCTTTCAAGGATGGTCCGGGCACCATCCCAGAAAGCATGGTTACTTGAACCATGGCCCGGAATCAGCAGATGTTAATATCTGCTACCGCCGCTGATTCCGGGCCAGGGCCCAGACCCCGGGACAGAATCGGGCGCTGCACCCACCCGTCTCCAGGAGGGCAGGCTGCTGGGGGAGTGTGGGGGGTGGAACTGTGCGGCCGCACGTTGCACTGTGCAGCCCCGCCCCCTCCCCAGATTCCCAGACAGAATCAGCCGGCTTGTCTGTTGATGAGTTGTTCTGATTCCGGTCGGGAATCAGAAAGGTGATTCCGTGACGGAGCCAATAGGCGCCCCCTCACGTCTGAAATCACCCATTGTCATCGGAAGGAGGGGAGATCCGAGGGCCAGATGAACCATCACCAGGAGGGAGTTCCACAGCTGCACGCCAGCCACCAAGAATGCCCTCCCCATGGTTGCCACCCGAGAAACCTGGGGGACCCCAAGGAGGCCGCCTCCAGGCCAACTGCAGGGGCCAATCCAGGATCCATGGAGTGAGGCGATCCCGTGTAGGGCTTTCTAGGCAAGAACCAACACCCTGAATCAGACCCAGAAGACTATAGGCAGCCAGCGCAATGAACAGAGCACCGGTGTTATATGCTCACGATGACCTGTCCCCATAAGAAGACGGGTCGCCACGTTCTGCACCAGCTGCATTCTCCGGACTGTCACCAAATTCTCTCACAGATGTTTCACTGTCTCCCAGATAACGCGTGAATGTGGCCTTAAATGATTGTTCCATTCCAGATATATTGCGGGCACGATCCAAGCATAATAATAATTAATAACAGTAAACGGCTTGCAAGGCAGTGGTGCCTCAAACAGGCACCAGGTGCACACATGGTCCTTGCACCGAGGAGCTTACAAACACAGGATGGATTCCTGAATCAGCTGGTGCAACTCTCCGGAGCCGCTCGTCCATTTCCCACGCTGTGTGTCCCCTATGGAATGTCCTCATCATAGCCGTTCGGATTGCTATAACCAGCAGTTTGCAGTTAATCAAACTCATCAGCTCTGGAGGGGTGGCAGTGATGTCTGCGGAGCAGGAGAAAGGGCCAGTGGAGCTTGTCATTGGTAATGAGATTACACTGCCGTAATCTCACCCTCAATGGGATTTTCATGCTGGGCGCAGTTATCAGAGGGGGAGAGAAGTGCCGCACGAAGAGGGCAATCCCCTGGATTTCAAATGGATTTTAACAAGCACTGCTTAGAAATCAGGGGAGACTAATTAGAAGACTTGAAAGTGTTTATTTATAGATGAGTTCCGAGACGAGACAGGAGGGGTGAAGAGTGGTGGGTTGTTTTTTTTACCAAAACCCTAAGAGAGGAAAAGAGCTTTTGCGGGGAGAAAGGGAGGTTAATCTAAACTATATTGCCTCTGCGGGGTGGAAGAGGTGTGGAGGGAAGGGGAAGGGTATGAAAATGTGAACAGCTGTGCTATTTTTCGCAGTGTTATGCAACTGTTGTGCTCCCAAATAGTATAGCCAGTGTCGTGTTTAAATTCCTACCAAAGCCTGTTTATCTTGTTTTTGGTTTCTTAGAGAAATCATCTGTGAAATTCTACCAGGGTCTGACAAGTGCTGATCACAGCTGCTGCATTCAAATGGTTCTTTCTTTCTTTCTTTGCATTGACTTTTACACACAGGCTGGAAGGAAGAGATTTATTTTTATTTTATTTTTTGCAATTGCACTGTGTCAAATAAAATCAAATAAAACCCTCCCTCAGATTTATTTCCAAACCCTGGTTCTGATTAGGGGGAAGATTGTTGTGGGAGGAGGGAAGCCAAACAAGAACTAATAGCTGGAGTGGAAAAGGTCTGGCTCGGAATTTACTCTTGAGCTTGCACTGAGAACCAAGCAGCTGTACTCCACACAAGAACAGGTCCGGGGGTTGGACATTTCCCTTAAATAAGCCTTGGGGGTTGTCTGAAGGATTATATATTTATTCAAATGTATAGACTAAGATACAGAGCAGCTTACAGCATAAGGTGCGTGGCCCATGGCTCAGGTGGTGGAGTGCATGCTTTGCATGTATAAGGTCCCAAGTTCAATTCCTGGCATCTCTGATTCAGGATCTCTGGTAACACACATGGGTGAGGCCTCTGCTGGGGATCCTGGAAGGTGTCAGGTAGCACGCCTGCGTGAGGCCTCTGCTGAGGCTCCTGGAGACCCAGATTTGGAACCCCTGCTGTCGTGTTAGGTTGTGAAAATACTGGGCTAAGATGGACCATTGGTCTGACTCAGTTAGGCAGCTCCTTATATACGAATCCCACATAATAGCATGAAAAAAACTTACTCCCCACCCAGCTCTAGCCCTGTCTGTCAAACACATGGACAAACAAAAAGGTCTTCTATCACTTCCAAAGATGAGCAGGTTCTGGCTTAGACAAATCTCCAAGGGGAGGGAGTTCCATAATCACAAGGCAGTCACGGAGAACACCTCTCTGCAAGCCCTTGGTGTGGAAATTTGGTGGGAAGATGGGTACCTGCAAGAGGGCACTCCTGACTGACCTCAGAGGACATGGGGCATGATGACTGAGGTGTTTATTCACATATTTGGGGCCCAGACGGTTTAGGAAGTTATAGGTCAGAACTAGCGCCTGGAAAGCTAATGGCAGGCAGCACCGGAGTAACATGCTGCCGCCCTCAGGGCCTTCACTCATAGGTAGCAGAACCACATGAGCAAGGACAGGGAAAGGGGATGCGAGCAAACAGACATGCACCGCGCTTTCACACACCCCCCCCGCGTTTGACTGAG
The DNA here is from genome assembly GCA_003113815.1 of Sphenodon punctatus. Taxonomy (NCBI): domain Eukaryota; kingdom Metazoa; phylum Chordata; class Lepidosauria; order Sphenodontia; family Sphenodontidae; genus Sphenodon; species Sphenodon punctatus. The sequence goes on along the minus strand of QEPC01006549.1, from coordinate 7,899,596 downwards.
GTTGACTGTGGTGGACATTCGCCTGTTCACTTCTGAAATCACCCTCTGTCTTTTCCCTCCTTTTTTGGAGCTTCCATGCTCCTTGCCTGTCGAGGGGCCATTCCTCAACCTCTGGACAATGTGGTTTTATATTTTTCTTTTATCTTTTCTATCTTTTAATTCAAGTCTCCTGCATAGCAGCAAGCTAGCATCTTATCTTCCACAGCAGGACCCCACAGACCCTGGACAACTTTTGGGGACCTGCAGTATCTGTGCGGTGAGATATAGTCTCAAGAATATAGATATATTTGTAATCAATAACCTTTTTGCGTGCTTCTGTAGTGTTTTTAGAGTCGTGTGAAAGCCAGTTGGGCAGGGTAATCAATTGTAGTATTTATTTAGTCATAATAATTGTCTATTGTGACTTTTTGGTGAGGAAACCTAAGCTTCCCTATGGAAATCCCTGACCCCATGGTGGAGCTAATTCGTGGGAGAATCTTGGGGTAACAGTTGGACTCCTCCACTCTGGCCTCTTGCCATCTCAAACCCACAGGATTCAAGTCAACTATCTGGCAGTGACGGCTGGTGAGATCTAAGGCTGGTGGGGCACAGGACGGAGCCAGAAGTGGGTGGGGCCAGGCCAACAGTAGGTGGAGCCTAGTCAACCCGAATTTTGAAATTAATATGGAATTTTACTGCCTCAGTAAACATGGGAATGGGTGCGTGTCTCTTTCTCTGTGCTCCCCTCATCCTTCTTATTCTTATATTGTAAGCCCACTGGGCCAGGGGCCTGTCTCCCAACAACCATTTTAAAATGCATTGCAACAAAAATTCAAGAGGAAAAAAACGGAAGCCCTTTCACCAATCCACCCCCCACCTAAAATTAGAAAGGAAAGCAGACAACATGGGGAATAGCAAGGGGACTCACTGACTAGGCCCACGGCCATTTTAAAGAAGAGCCAGAGGCAGCTCAGCCATGGCCAGTTACAGCTGGGCCCATAAAATGACCTCCATGCCTGGGAAAGCAGGGGGGAAGTGTGCAGTATCATGCACAGCACACACAGCAAGCAAAAGCAAACCATCTTAAGTTTGTTCAAAGACAGCCACAACCAAAACACATGCAGACTGCAGAAAAACCCAGTCAGTTCTAAAATGCACCCCATAAATGCAGCATGCGGTTTCCCCCAGGACCCCCAGCAATACCGCACAGTTCTGCTCAGGCCAGGCAGGTAAATTTAAAGGCAGCTGCTGCAACCAGGGAGGCAGGGTAGGGGGTAGAATAACCAGAGCATGTGGCCTTCTTGCAAAAAAAAACCCCGAAAACCCCACATCCTGCCTACACACCAAACTGCAAAGGAGCCATTTAAAAGTGCATTACAACAAAAAACCAAGAGGAAAAAAAACAAAAAACTTCCACCAATCCATTCCCCTCCCCCAAATTAGAAAGCAGACAATATGGGTGGAATGGAAAACAGCAAGGGACTCGCTGACACCAGGTCCATAAAGAAGAGCCAGACAAAGGCAGCTCAGCCATACCCAGTTGGGCCCACAAAATTGCCTCAATGCCCTGCCTGCAAAAATCTGCAATGGATGGTCAGGACAGGGGACAACATGAGTTTTAATAAGCTAAGCAGACTGGGTTCAGGCTAGGTGGCAGGGGCTGAGACAGAGCACCGGGCAAGGGGAAATTTCCAGTCTTCGTTCTTACCGGGTTTCTCGTGGAAGCACTACAGTCACTGGTTGTCTCCTCATGTTCTGTATCCACCGCTCACTCCAAAAACAAAACTGAAAACTCCACTGGGCTGGCACAGTTAGGCACATGGCTGAGGCTGCAGTCACAACTGCAACAGTGGTGGCAGCAGACAGAGCGGTGAGGGAAGACGTGGCAGTGGGGAGGAGCCGGATGACAGGAAAATCTTTGCTGCCCTCGGATTATTTTGCGGAGAAAACCGCTCGTATTCACCAAGACCTCGATGCCACAATACAGTGGAGGAGGTAGAGGTGGTAGAAATCCCAACTTGTCCGATTTTGTGGGATCAATTTCAGTCGGTGACACCCGCTGACGTGGTGGAGGTGCTGAGGGCTGTTGGAGCCACTTCTTGCGAACTAGATCCATGCCCATCCTGGCTGATTAAGAGCTGCCGGGAGACAATGGGGCCGTTGCTGACTGGGGTGGTCAATGCCTCCCTACGGGAGGGCAGAGGGCTGAGCTGCCTCAAGGAGGCGGTGGTACGGCCTCTGCTCAAGAAACCATCGCTTGACGTTGACTCCCCTGCCAGCTATCGGCCTGTCTCTAAACTTCCCTTTTTAGGGAAGGCTATTGAATAGTGGCTCAGCAGCTCCAAGGGCATCTCGATGGCGTCGGTTATCTGGATCCCTCGCAGTCTGGCTTTCTTCTGGGGCACGGCACTGAGGCAGGTTTGGTGGATGATCTGCACCGTGAAAAGGATATCGACCCTTTTGGTCCTGTTAGATCTGTCGGCTGCATTTGATACCATTGACCGCGAGATGTTGGTGATGCACCTGCAGGACAGTGCAGGGGTGGGCGGGATCGTTCTTGAGTGGTTCCGCTCATTTCTGACCGGGAGAACTCAGCGGGTGGTACTCGGTGGTTATTTTTCCTCTCACCGAGACCTTTCGTGTGGGTTCCCGCAGGGTTCTGTCTTGTCCCCTCTCCTGTTCAACATGTACATGCAGCCACTCAGGGAGGTGATCAGAGGGTTCGGGGTGAGGTGTCATCAGTACACTGATGACGTCCAACTGTACCCTTCATTTTCAACTGACCCAGGCCCGGCTGTCTCGGTGCTTACCCGGTGTTTGGCAGCTGTGGGGGACTGGATGAGGGCTAATCGACTGCGACTGAATCCTGACAAGACGGAGGTGATGTTAGTGGGTAAGTCGATGGAGGTGACGGCCCCCTCGGTTGAGGGGGTTTGTCCTCCATTGGCTTCCCAGGTGCGGAACCTGGGGTTGCTCCTCGATGCGCAGCTCCGCCTGGATCTCCAGGTGGAGGCTGTGGCAAGGAGTGCCTTCCGCCAGTTACATCTGGTGCGGCGGCTTCGGACGCTGATTTCGGTTCCGGATCTGGCCACGATCTTCCATGCTTTTATCACCTCTCAGTTAGACTACTGTAATGTGCTCTACGTGGGACTAGCTATGGTGATGGCTCGGATTGGAAGCTGCAGCTGGTGCAGAATTCAGCGAGCCGGCTCCTGGTGGGACTGGGCCACCGGGAGCACATTACACCAGTGCTCCGATCTCTGCACTGGCTGCCGATAGTCTTCCGGGTTCAATTCAAAGTGTTGGTTTTGACCTATAAAGCCTTACACGGTCTGGGCCCTGCCTATTTGCGAGACCGCCTCACCCCCCGAGTTCTGGACTGACCCCTGCGGTCATGTGAGGGTGCCCTGTTGGAGGCCCCTGGGTTTCCCGGGGACCCACGCAGGACAGGGCATTCTCAGTGGCCACACCGCGCCTCGCCTCTGGAATTCCCTTCCGGTGGGGACCCATCTGGCCTCGGAGCTCCCAGTTTTCCATCAGAATTGTAAGACTTGGCTGTTCCACCAGGAATTTGGCGAGGGAGAAGGGTGAGAGTGGATGGGGTTGGGGGGGGTTTCCTCTCCTCATTTTTATTGTTATTATTGTTATTTTATGTTTTTATGTTTTACTGTATTTTATTTGATTGACTTTGTTAGCCACCCCGGGCTGCCTGTGGCAGGAGGAGCAGGGTATACAATTTTAAAATAAATAAAAATAAATAAAAAGATCTGGTGTGAATGGGGATCTACTGTGGCTTCTCGCGCGCATGTCAGGGCAGGATTTTGGGCCCTAACATACACGAGAGAAGCTGCAGCAGTTCCCTGTTCGCACCGGCTCTTTTCCTGTCATCCGGCTCCTTCTCGCTGCCGCGTTTTCCCTCGCTGATCTCTCTGCCACCACTGCCGTCGCAGTTGTGAATGCGGCTTGAGTGTGCAGCAGCAGCAGCAGCAGCAGCAGCATCCTCTCCCCAGACCCTTGAACAGGGTCATCAATCAAACAAGGCAAGCACTTGGGAGAAGGCAAAACCCTCAGTCCCACAGTGACATCCCAGCACCCCCACATAGTCCCAAGCACAACCATCTGTCCCCCCCAACCCCCAGTACAGTTGCATCATCTCTCGGCACAATTATGCCTCCTGCCCCACCCCTCCCCGGGAACATAGCTAGGTTAGAATGCCCCCCTCCCTTCAGGAGATGGAATGGGGATCCCCTGAAGATCCTCCCTGTAGCCGGGGATTGCAGCTGTATGAGGTGGGGGGGGGGGCAGGCAGCAACATGATATGTTATTATTATTATTATTATTAACAAACATTTATATAGCGCCAGCAGTGTACCTGGCACTTTACAAAGTAATAAATTAGACACGGTCCCTGCCCCTAGGGCTTACAATCTGAGCGACAGGAGCTGGGGGAGAGACATAGGAAGGGGAACAGAGGGAGAGACAAGGGGTCTAACATTCATGAAGATGCGAGGTCTCAAGTGCACGTACTTGGCTTGGTTACAATGAGAATGACAGCAGGCAGGTCCATGTTGCAAGGATAAGGGTAAACCGATCGTAGGTATAGGAAATAGTGGCTCAGCAGGATAAAGAGTCAGACAGAGCAGAGGGAAAGAGGTGAGTTTTAAGGAGAGATTTGAAGGTATGAAGGGAGGGGGCAAGGCGGATGTGGACAGGGAGGGAGTTCCAGGCATGGGGGGAAGCAAGTGAGAAGGTACGAAGGCGCTTAGGGGAGCAGGGAAGGCGTGGAAGGGTGAGAGAAGGGACAGAGGAGGAGCAAAGTGCACGGGCTGGAGTATGGAGGGCGATAAGTCCATCCATATTATAGCTAGCTATACTCTTGTTAACTCCTCAGCACATCCATGCCACCCTCAATGCTCCCAGCACAGCCAATCTCCTGGCACGCTTAGCACCGATTTCTCCTGTAACTTGCACTCCCTGTCTCCAATCCAAAGGAAACTACAGGCTATTCATGGTAGACTAGGAACTTGTAAGCCTATTGCAAAGGCTTCTGGGAAATGTAGTTCACAAGCGCTTCCAAAGAGCTGCACCAACTAAACTTGTTAAGTTGTTCCACCTCCTAGTCCCTCTGCCCACTGCTCCTCCCCACCACCATGATGCAGAGTCCATCCAGGGCCTGAATGGCAGGCAGGCAGGCAGAATCCCCCCTTGATCCCCTCCCGGCACTGGGCGGCATCAATTACCGCCCAAGTGCAGTCTCTTTTGACTGAGTTCCACTAATGGAACTCAGCCTGAGCCCACAACTCCTTCCTGCCCTGCCCTCTCTCTGAGACCGAGCATGCAGCATTAGGATAGCACCTCGGGCATGCTCTCTCTATGCCCTGATGGGTTGGCCCTATGCCCCTGGGCCCACCTACTAGATCCACCCCCAGTGGCCAGGAAGGCAGCACTGCCGCCAACAAAGAAAATCAATACCCCCCCAGCCCTGCCTCCATGCCCCGCTCGGCTCCTCCTCCAGCCAAGGGGGAAGGGGAGCCGAGAAACTCAAGTAAGTTCTTCTGTTGGCTGTGCACTGCCACAACTGGTGCTGATTGATTGATTGATTGATTGATTGATTGATTGATTGATTGATTGATTGATTGAGAGTTCGGGTGCATGTGCAGGAGGTGCACTCAGTGCTCTCTCTGCACATGTACCCAAATTCTAAAAGAGGAGCAGCTTCTCCCAGCAGCCAGGAAGTCAATCAGCGGCTCTCTGAGCCCCGCGGGACCCCAGGGGAAAATAATAACAGCTGAGTCGGCCCTGGAGGGGTCAGGGAGCAGCCACCCAGCTGCCTGTTTATAGGAACTGGCGCTGCTATCTTGACCACACTGCCATTTACGGGCTGTCTACAGACAAATGCTGCCTCCTTCCATTACGTGTTGACCTGAAGGGGGCAGCACCATGCCAGAAAGGTGTGAGACAAAAAGACGCTCCCACCCCTTTATATCTTGCTCCGCCCCTTTCAGAGTGTCATGACATCACTACATTCATCTTGCCATCTGCAGATGGAGTCATAATCCCAATTAATACTCGCTATACTTCACTGTCTGGGAGTCACAAAGATTGTAGAGAAATCTCAAAATGAAGTCATATAGGAAAATGTAATAACCACTGCTGTAGGGACTCAAGTCTTTATCTCTAGAGATTCTTCAGTTCAGTCCTCATTGGGCTGTCCAATAATGAATCCAACTCTGAAACCTAGGTCTAGCTGAGTCACTGACTTCAGCTTTAGTCTTTCTTGAACCATTTCTCATCATTTTAACGTCAACTCTTTGAATGAGTGGAGTTGTCATGGCCTCTAAATTAAGTGGCTAGCTTGCCTAACGTGCTCATTCCCGTTAACCCCATTCCCAGTAGTTTCCACTAAAATCCGTTCCTTGTTATCACCTTGAAGAACCTCCAGTTTTGCAAGACAAAATGAGAATAATAGAAACGTTGGGCTGAAAGGGACCCCAAGTTTCATCTAGTCCATCCCACCACTCCAAGACAGGATCCTCCAAATTTAGAGCATCACAGATGTATGTGCTTGTCCACCTGCTGTTTAAAAATCATCCAATGGGGGAGTTTCCACAATCTCCTGAATAGAGCTGCAACCGGGCACTCAAACAGCACCCCAATGAATCTGGGGTGCCCAAATCGACACATCCCTGTTTGGGCACCATTGATTCCTGAATGAGATGGGGATGTTCAAATACATCATCTGGCCTTTGAAAGTGAAAGTCCCTGACTGGGACTGTTGCGCTTGTCAGTTTCTCTGGCTAATTGTTGCATTTGGGGACATTGGGCACCTGATTGGGCCTTTTGGAAGCCCCAAAATGCGGGCATTACCGCAGGTACTAATTTTTGGTACCCACTGCAGTTCTACTTCTGAAGCAGTCCATTCCATTGCCCATCCATTCTTACTGTTAGGAATTCTTCCTATCTTACCGCAATTTAAGCCAAATGCAAAAATTCAGTTTAAAAATAGGGAGGGGTGAAAGAAATACATTTCATCTTTATGAAGGCACTTCAGGTATACAGTAAAATATCCAAATTTGTCCCCATTACCGTTGCAACTTTTGCATCTTTGTGCTTTTGTTTTCTTTGCTTCACTATTTTGATTACTTTGGCATATGATAATTTGGTATTTGGTACTTCAGTATTCAAAAGTTTTGACTGTGAATGTGACTGTAATTGGTCCAAAAGGAAGCAATTCCATTCATAGTCACTTGCAAAAATTAAAAAACACAAAAAACAAAACAAAAAAACACATGAAATACTGCCACCAAAATGAACCGAGTTCCAAAATATCAAATTAGTTGAAATACTGAACATGAAAATATTGAAGCATCAGTTGAAAATTGCAACCAAAGCCTGGTGTCAATATCATTTCATGTTTACTTTGGGTATTTTCAGACATTACGAGATCACGCTCAACCACAGTGAACCACGGTCAATTCTGTGGCAGGGCCAAAGCGCCCTGAACGCCTGTTTTGCGGGTGCCAGATGTTCACCACGGTCAATACCCACATAGGGTCAACATCAACCACGCTTCTGGAGCTCCCCCTCGGACCATCTCCGAAAGCGTGGTCAAAGAGATTCCCGACGGAATCCAACAAAAAGTAACGTCTGGACGGCAACCACCTTCCGGTATCAAAGGAAATTATTCCCAGCCGGGGACAAAGCACCCAGCATTGCTGCCAGGCAACGAGCAACAACACAGGCCGGGGAGGGAGATTTAAAGGGCACACAGCAGCAGCCAGGATGAGCTGCCCTGGCGCTTTCCGGGTGCTTTGACCACGGCCTGGCCCGGGATCGGCATAATGTCTGTTGCGCTGCCCCGGGCCGTGATCTGGTGGCCCGATTACCTGCCGTGGTCCCAGTCCCGTCACGTCTGTTCGGGGCTTTTTTTAACTACGGGGGGTGGCTGTTCAGTTCACCCCTGCCGGAAATCCACTGTGGTGAATCGGGACCGCGTAATGTCTGAAATCACCCTTTCCTAACATAAATGGTAGAAATAGTCTACCCTATGTACTGATTTGCCATTTTACCAGTAAAAAAGGTAAATTGATAACACTAATACCTGGTATTTGGGGGTAATCAGATGCCTGATTGGTACCCATGTACTGATCGGACACCCAATAGACCAGTCAAAAATGTAGCATTACTCATCAGTAGCAAATGCACTGCCTGTGTCAGCTCTAATTACTAGAAATTTGTTGCCAGCTCTTGCTTCTTGACATTATCTTCCTACCTCTGCCATTTTTCCTTAACTAGAAATAATGTCTTGAGCAAATCCTGTGCTATTGTAGCATTTCCCTCTAATAGATAGAGTTGGTTCTAATGGTGGTGCGGCATAGTGCAGAAAGGAATTGTTCATACTGAAAAAATATACAAATTGATTTATAGTGACCTGGCCACATGCTTAACACATTCCACTATGGAACCATAACATTCGAGCCATATGAAGCCAATGGTAACCTGTACATGTAAATATGAACGGTCATGTTGGTATCCAAGGCACGTAACTGGACAACCAAGCGTCCTATTGATTTAATTCCAGATTTGGTAGAAAATAGATGGTAGTAGGTCTTTCTTCCTCTAGTAAAAAGGTCTCAAAGTGCTATTGTGCCCTTGACTAAGCAGTTTTTCATCCCAAAGTCTCCTGTCTGACCCCGAAATCTCGATATCCCTGATTAACCACTTTTGACTAAAAACAAGAATCATGGTTATGGTGGCATTTACTCTACCATGTGTTAATCACATCAAATAATCATATAAGTGATGTAGTCTGATCAATATTGCATTGAATTATGATATTGACATTATAATATTATTCCATTATTAAGTTCATCAACTGGAACATGTCTTACATGGTCAACAGAGGGGTGGAGGAGAGGGATGGGGGGAGCAATCATACGTTTTATTGTTTGATTATTTTATGTGAATTTATATTGTTGTGAGCCACCCCAAGCTGCCTGTGACAGGAGGGGCGGGATACTAAATGCTTTTATAAATAAATAAATTAATTAAATAAATAAATAAACTTACCATTGCAAGAAAGCGGAAACGCCACATACACCTTGCATATCCGCACTGCTTCCCCTTTTCCAAGACCAGTCAATTCAACCTACATGTTGTTGCACAGCTTGAAGGACTCAAGAAATGTGTCGTGTTTGCTTGTCACATCTGAGGGGGTTACACATTGAAATGTGTTTCTTGCAGTTCTTGGGCCAGTGGTTAGATAAAAGTGGGATGACCTCATGAAAGCAAATCTTGCAGGTTCTGAAACTGTAGCCTCATTCAACCAGGCACATCATGTGCGTCGAACCCAATATGCCCATGAAGTGACAGCTATTACACTTTACGCACTGCAACAAGAAGCCTACAAGGCATTCCAGACCATTGACCCAGAGGAATGGCATAACAAGTCCAAGACATCACCTCTATTTCTGCACTGGGACTTAGTTCTTTAACTGGAACTCCTCCTCATTTTTGTGAGAGCACAGAGAACATTCAACTTCAACCTGTATGTAAGTGCCTTGAGGCGAATGACTCCATGGTTCCACGTAGTCGACCACTTTCACTATGCTTGATGGCTTCCATGCTACATATGAGACTTGGTGACTCTGAAAACAGTTCACCCTGTTCTAGCTAAAAGCTTCCAGCAGGGCAAGTTTACTTATCAGAAAACAAAATGGTATTTTTCTGCCATGGCCCTAGATCAGGTGCATGAACAAAACAACCAGCTTATCAAGGAGATGGGTGGTGCTGCCTCTGCATCAGATCCTGGAGAATTTCACCATTAGATGTGTCGGGACCTGAAGTTGCTTGCAACATAAGAGAGTTTGAAGAGCATATGGGCCACACCTCTCTTGATGAAGATCTGCAACACCAAATCACCGCCATCCTCCAATTGATCACTTGCTACACAGGTTCAGCTGTTTTGTAATGCTGTGAATGAGATGGGAAATCCTTTTGTGGAAGAAACAAGTGATTTGATTGCTCTAGATACAAAGAAAGTCACTGATGGGTCTGTCATCAAGACTGTCCGGAACATCCATGACATGAGGGAGCATATCAATGGTGTGTGAAAGAAAGATGGGTAGACTGTACTACACCGCTACTGGAGACACTCAATAAACACAAAACCTCCTCTGTTCAAAACACAAAAAGCTGGAATACGTACAACGGCACAAGCCCGTCTTGCCTCCATTAACAACGATCGCGCCCTCTTCTCGCAGCTGTACATCAGCTGTCTCACACGTCAAGGAAACCTGGATAGCTTTTTTTGTGCATAAAAACCAGCCATTCCTGTCATCTCTTGCAGGCAGTGGCTAAATCTGATTTCAGAACAAGTCTGATTTCCGCTGCTTAAAAAAAATTGCCACACTCTGGTTGTCATGGCCTCCCATACATGCCTAGCTGTATGATGGATCGGTGGTGGTGCCATTTTTGAAACCTGGAACTTCAAAGGCCTTCCAGCAGTACGCACAACCTATTTTTGTACCGTACATAGTAAGACAACTGGAAACGGTTACATGGTTGGATGTGGTGTGGGTTCGTTACTTAAAGAACAGTCTAAAAACAGCAAGAGAGAAAAGAGCGGCAGGTGTCAGGAGACACATTCTTCCATACACTGCGCTATTCCACAGAACTGGCAGGACTTTCTCCAAGTGGATAAGAACAAGGAGGAGCTTTATCAATATCTGTCAAGGGAGTTGGTAAAATATGTGACTGCAGTCATAACAATCAAGGAGGTACTTGCCACCAATTACACCAATGTGCTGGCAGCCAACCAAACGGCGAATGCATCCTTGCTTGAACCTTGCAAGTCTGATACAAAGCTGCTTCTGTATGCTCTTGATGCTACTTGAGAAGGAATGGACCACTTACTCAGATGGACAGGTGACACTGTTGTTTTAGTTATAGCTACAACCATGTTTCATTCCATGTATGAGGAGGCCCAGAGCTCAAGCGGTAAGAGTATGTGCTTTGCATGTATAAGATTCCAGGTTCAATTCCTGGCATCAGGATCCCTGGTAGCACGCCTGGGGGAGGCCTCAGCTGGGGGCCTGGAGGGGTCTCAGGTAGCACACTGGGATGGCTTCTGACAGAGACCCTGGAAGAGCTGAATTTGAAACCTCTGCTGCCATGTCAGGTTGTGACAATACTAGGCTAAGATGGACCATTGGTCTGACTCAGGCAGTTTAGTTCGGTTTCATTCCCTCCAGCATGCTGGGCAATAGACTTTATGGTTAGGGAAAGATACATGATATTATCTTGTTTATGAGTTGACAAACACTCATAAACACTGCTTTATGATCGAACTAGTCAGTGCACCACTGTCAATGAAGCAAGGCGGCACCTGTTCACCAAGAAGGGGCAATTGATGGAGAGAATTCCTCCAACTGCAGATGCTTTGCTTCAACATACAAAGAGAGCAGCATTTACTGCTGGTCATACAAGGGGACAAGCTTTGAGGTTTGAACACACATCATCAGCTGCCTTTCCCTAGCGACTGGGGCTTTGTGCTTTCAGTCGATATGCAGTGGGAGCCATTGTGGATGACACAACCAGAAATCTCTAAGCCATGCACAGAGCTCACCCACTGCGCTTGCAAGGCAGAATGTAGAAAACCAAACAACACATGGCGGAAGTGTGTTGGTTCTGAGCAGCCTTGTACTATTCGATTGTGCGCATGGGGTGGAGGAGAATGCACTTTTTCAATGTTACGTTTTTATCGTTTCTATTCTTCCTTTTCAGCTATAATCATTTAATGTAGCATATATTCAGTATGGTACTTCAATTAATTATACTCCTGTTGTATGTACAAATACAAAGGTGCAATACAGTCATCTCTTTTTCATGTCTGCTTAGTTACCACTCATATACTAGCATTTTGTACTAAACTTATTTCTGGGCACTGAATTTGGAGTACCCATGTCTTTTACTGCGAGGGGTAGACCCTTTATCTTGTACTTCCCATACGTAAGTAGGCAACAGACATGAATCCCCGAAACACTCCCATACCAGTTCAAGAAGATTTGATTCCCTAGCCTACATTATTCAGCAAACAAAACTGTACAAACCCACAATTTTTCCTGCTTTTTTCACTACTTGAACCATCTTTGTGTTATGCCGTTCCACTATAACACTTAGTACAGGCATGAGTCCCATTGAAGTGAAGGGGTCTTGGTCTCATGTTAAGGGTAAGGACAGGAGGATTATACTGTTAAGTCCCAAGGGCTGAAAGAGATTTACATTCAAATGCAACTACAACATCCTCTAGACATTGTTTTATCTAGCCAACACCTTCACTACCAAGTATTTGTGCCACTCATTCACACCACCCTATTGCCGTAACATAAATATCATTTGTGGCACTTGACCTGAAACAAATATCTGAAGCGGAATATCGAATTCAGTTAATCTGGTATATTCAAATCTGTTTTAGCGAGAGTTGAAATAAGTATGTGAGAAAATGGACAAACCCGTCAAATAGACCCTGCCCAAACGGAAAATGTTGGTACGGGTAATAACCGATATCCATTTATGCTCCATTGGGTATCCATTTCTGTTATTTCTAGTTGTTTCTTTGGTTTTGGAGAGCTCCCACTTTTTATAGAATCATAGAGTTGGAAGGCTACCAGTCAGTGGCCATCTAGTCCAGACCCCTTGCCCAATGCCAGGATTTTGTCCTAACCAGGATGTTTTACTGAACTGGGGCTCAAGCAATAAAATAGTTAAATTAAATTCTGATAAGAACCATCCTGTCCGGACCCCAGTGTCCAAAAGACTAATAGCGTAGCTCCTCTATTCATCCCCCAAGCTGTTCTAAAGCAGCAATGAGCTTGGTGTGGTTGGCATTCCTCAGACGTTATTTATCCACCCATGACCAAAGTATTAAGGAACATTCTCCGCAGTAAAGATGCACAAGTGGGGACACACTGGGAAATTCTTTGTCCTTTCTGTTGCTCTTACTGCTGAAGGAAGACACATGGTTTCAATGATGTCTTTGTTATCTGATCAAGCCTCCACTCCAATTTGCAATTTTAATGAAAATCAGACACCTGCGCTGCAACTGATCGCCATGCATAGGATTAACAACACACGCAACCAGACACACACACAGCTTTCCCCCCTTATCAAGGGAACTAAAGAGGCTGATATCCTGTTACTCAAGTCCAGACTGTGATTTCAGATGTCACGAGGAAGAAAGGGAGTCTTTATCCACATTTGGACAGAGACCTCTTCATTTGGAAAATAAATTGTAGCTGCTAGTTTGCTTGAATGCTGAGAACACTCAGGGAATGCTGCCTACCAGTGGTTACTGCATGAGACTCAGATGCCCTGCCTCAGTTTTAGCGATGTGCAATTCTCTTTGTTTCTATTAGTTACTAAAGTTAACGTTGCCCGATTTATTTTAGTAACTAAGTTCCGAAAATGAATGAATAAGCAAACAATATATGTTTGCTTTCATTTGTTTTTGGGTTGTTGGGGGGGGGGGGGAGTGTTTAATTTATTTCTTTTTTAAATTAAAAAATTACCACACGTGAAAAATGGCCACCAGGACCGTTTGCACATGCAGATTATTTAAAAAAATAAATCAATTCCTGTGCATGCACAAAATGGCCACTGGACCACTTTTCAAAATGGCCTCGGCAGTGTCAGGACCATTTTGGAAAAGGGCAGCCAGTCTGCACGTGCCTAGAATGGCCCTGGCAGCCATTTTGCACATGCACGTGATTTTTTTAAAAAATACATTTTTAAAAATATAAACAAAAACAAATGGTTTTTAACAAACTCCGTGAAAACGTATGGGTTTTTAACCCAGGAAATGAAAACAAAAGAGGAAAGTGCTGCACGTCCCTATTCAGCTTAAGAAGTAACCTTTAACAAAACATCAACCAAGTCTCCCAACTGGTGCACTGATGGACAGTAGAGCTGGTAGAGATACTCACAAAAAAGGGTATACCCATCCAATTTCTGGTACTCGAATCAAACCATTTGATTACTAATTTGTATACTGACTCAAGTACATGATGTCCCGAAATGTTGACTTCCAGTCCCAGAATATTGACTTCTAGTACCAATGTTTTGGTTTTCCATACCGTTTTTTCAGTTTTGCGTTTCAATTTACCAATCAGTAACCAGAAAATCAGTAAATCACTATCCGAGATTACCAGTTTTTCAGATATCAGTGATTGGGTAGACCGGCGAAGACCAGCCATGGTTGTCGATTATGCAGGTATTACCTCCAGGTACCAACTTAAGTATGTATTTCAACTTTCCTGGGTAGCCTCCAGAGCTTATTTTGATCTGCTGATCTCAAATTTCTCTTCTCCCTGTAGTTATTTATTTATTTTATTTTATAATAAATAAAATAAAATAATTAATAAAGAAATAATTATTGATGATCGTTATGAATCTCTTCATCCAACAAGTTGATTTTGCGAACATAAGACTGCAGAAGTAGACCTGAAATGGGTATTTAATTTAGTACCCATGGGTAATACCCATACCCTTGAGTACTACATCAAGTAACTGGGTACCATTCAGGTACCAATCCGGTACCCACATACCCCCCCAAATCAGTAATTTACGGTATGGATTTTTCAGTTTTCCAGTTACTGATCAGTATATCATGATGGAAAATCAGAAACTCAGTATAGAAAACAAAAAATCGGGACTGGAAGTCGAAAGATTGGTACCAGAAGTCAACATTCTGGGACATTGGGCACCGGAATCAGATCGCAATTGGGTACCAGTTGGTACCCAATGTTGTTGGGTCAATTTGGGTAAAAGAAATTTGTTGGTCATGCCCGTTTTTGTGGGTACTCATTTCAGTTCTACTGCAGACTATGTGGATATCCAAAATCAGGAGGGGTTCTGCTCTAAGCCCAGGCCTCATGCAAAGCAATGCAATGAGATTTTAGAGGAACACATCATTAGCTTCCGGCTCTCCGGCACAGCTTGATCACACTCCATCCAGCAAAAACTGCTTGATAATGGCAAGCTACAACTCTGAAAGTCGCAGGGAGATCATCTCAGAGGCCTGTGTTACTAGGTTTTCATCCCAATTTCCTGATGTCCAGTAACAATATCCCAATGTCTGGACCAATATTTTGACTTTCTGCCCTGATTCCTGTAGCGATTTGCCATTTTACCTATCAGTGCTGATCAGAGAGATCCACCTCTCTGGAGTTTCTGGGTTCTCCGTGGCTGTGTTGGAATGGGAGTGAGCCACTCTACCATTCCCTTTAAGACATGGCCGTGATCTCTGTAAAAGGGGTGTGACCACATCTGAAAGCCGGCCGGCAGAGTCCCTTTGTTCCCTTTCTAGAATGGACCCTCCTCCCGATATGGAGCATGTGATGCCATGACCCTCCAAAGGGGACATGACTTATATAGGTTGTGACATCACAGCCCTCTAAAGTGGGTGGTGCTATAACTCGGGGCAGAGAGATCGGGAGAGCGACCTTGCCAGCCACCTTAAGTGTCTGTTTCCACCCTTTTCTGCTTCACTCCCCACCCCCTCCACTCAGGTGCCCTGTGGCAATAGAGCTTACCTAGAACTGTCTGGCCAGGAGGAGTAGGCCCAAAAGCCCAGATGCTGGGAGATGAGGAAGGGACTTGCCTCAACAAAGGGAGATAGATCACAGGCTGGTGTATTGGGCACAGGCCATGGCTATAATAGGGACGGAAGGTGCAATTCCACTGGGGCCTACCCTGGGGCAGGTGCATCCCCTGCCCCGCAAGGAGATAGGGGTTGAGTGGGGGGAGCATCTTCTGCACCAGGATCCATTCTAACCTAGCATCACCCCTGCAGAGCTCCCTTACGAAACCCGTCTCCGTCAGTTCAAGTGCTTGTTGCAGAGAGCTACTGGGTTTTTTAACTCGTTAAAACACATGCAATGGCATTCCTCCTCACTAGATTTAAAGCCAGCATCACCGAGTGTTTGTAAAAACCTCTGTCCTTGATGAAGAGTGAAACTCCAGCCCATAAAACAACGGGTGGTAAGTTTTTGCAAACGGATGATCTTACTGCTTCTCCTTCTGTTTGACTTTCGGGATGCCTTCTCCTTGCCCATAACGCTGTCAGTTGCAAGGTGGTAAATCCATTCCGGCGTCAGATCGTCAGTTTCTTATTTTGATTTACAGTGGGGAGGCTCCTCATCGCTTGTGAGCTTTGAATCAAGACCCTGCCACATGTCCCTGTTAAACATACACTTTCTGGTACATTTATGTGTGTTGATTAATTTTTTTAAGAGCTGTACTAATTTCCAAGCTGTTTGATATGTCTGGTTCCTCAGTCAAATGACATTTACCACACTCTCCTGCTTCATCATTTATTTTTTTCCCTCCCTCATATAAACACAGTCGGACACCACAATAGACTGTCTGACACAAATGTCTAAACTTCATTTTAATATGGAGACTGAAAGTTCCATTACACAATGACAGTGGAAATGGCAATTTGCCACTAAGGCTGTTTTGTCAAAACCTGACAGTTCACAGCTTTACTACACGATGCGGAAACTTACTATCTTTTTTTACAACCCTCATTTGTTCCTGTTTGGGAAACACCCTTCAGTATGTTGATATACTGGAGGTACTTTGGTGTAGGTACTTTCTTTACATGGGCATGTGACACATTCATCACATGTGGTTTGTTCTTTGTTACTTTTGTCCCTTGCATTAGCCTGGATTCCTTGGCTCACAAAAAAAATAGAATGAAAAAAATATGGAACTTGGAAGAAAACACCAAAAACTTACGGAAAGTGATAAAAAATTACAGAAGTTGCAAAAAACTATCACCTGCAACACTGAAAGCAACAGAATCGCAAGATGTACCAGACAAAAATTCTAGCAAACACCCAAAAGCATTCCTGATGTGATGAGATTTTCCTAGGGATGGGCGAACAGAATGGAGTTCGGAAATTCAGTTCGGTTCAGTTTAAAATTCAAGTTCAGTTCGGAAGTTCGGTTCGGTCGACCGAACAGACCAAGTTCGGTCGAATTCCGAACTTCCGAACCAAGTTCGGCCATTCAAAACCAGGTTTTTTTGGTGTGTGTTGCCACTAGGGATGGGCAAACAGAACGGAGTTCGGAAATTCGATTCAGTTTTAAATTCGAGTTTGGTTCGGAAGTTCGGTTCGGTCGACCGAACAGACCAAGTTCGGTC
>QEPC01006549.1:7858190-7880823 GCA_003113815.1 Sphenodon punctatus | reverse complement strand
GCGGGCATTCTCGGTGGTAGGGCCGCGGCTGTGGAACTCCCTTCCGGAGGAAGCTCGCCTGGCCCCAAGCCTTTTGATATTTCGGCGGAACTGTAAGACCTGGCTGTTTGCCCAGGCCTTTGGGAGGGAGGGGAGGGGGGGTGATTTTTAATCCCCCACCTATATATTTATTTATACCACCTTGTCTTATTAATATGTTTTATATTTGTATTTTAAATGTTTTAAATTGTTTTACTGTTGTTAACCGCCCCGAGCTGCTGTGCAGGATGGGGCGGTATAGAAATCTATTAAATAAATAAATAAAATAAAAAATATTCGTGCATCTCCCCTTTCTCTGGGTTCCAGTCACGGGGCCGTTTGTTCTGTGGTCCAACCTGGTCCAGACTGTGTCTGCCATGGCTTCCTGTATGGACCCAGGCCAAGTTGCTGTGGTGGCACAGGTAAGTGTGTTTTTACCTAATTACAAATGTTCAGTTGGCAGCATATAAACTGGGAGACACCATGGCTGATTAGTTAAGGCAGACAGCTACATCTCTGAGGGCAAATCCTCCTTGGTCCCACCCTGTATGGCTTCATCCAGTCCACCAAGCAATGAATGGGCACATGATAGATCTGTAAGAGTACCTGCACAAGCAGGTATACCTATTGAACTTCTGATACCCGAATGGACTTGAAAATATTGGGTACTAATATCTACCCAATGTCCTGGAATGTTGACTTCCAGTTCTGGTGTTCCAGAATGTTGACTTCCAGTTCTGGTTTTCTGTCCTGATTTTTCAATTGGTAACCAGAAACTTAGTGATGGAAATTACCCATTTTGGCGGTATCCAGGTACTCAATGATCAGGTAGCCCATTGAATACCCAACACAGCACTCAAAAATGTGGGCATTACCTGCCGGCACCAAACTGGGTACTCATTTCACCTCTAGTACCTGGTCCATTGGTTTAGGAGAATGAGAAGGAAATTGGACGCGGTGCTAGCCACATCACTCGCTTGATACACATGGCTCCCTTGACACACTCTGCTTTGAACAGACGGTGGCCCCAATCCCATAGCCTGAAGATCCCTGAGAGCAAGCTGTGTGCACGCGCATGTGGATGATTTGTGTGCAGCACAATGTGCCGGTAATGTACATGCAAGTGGGTCCCATGTGGTTGTGTGCACACGCGGCTCCACATGGGAACTGCAGGCTATAGGATCAGGGTCACTGACTTTACTTTTTTTGAGAAACCCAAATTGCCTTTTCCCAAGATACTCCAGCACTAGTAGGGCAATGGCCATTCAGAAAAATGAAAAGCATAAAAAGGAATCACACATCTGGAGAAAGCTTTAGAAGAACCATAGCAACAGCATGCTAACAACGGGCCGGACGTGTCCCATGCTTGTCTGTTGTTGGGTGTGATTAATTGGACGACTGAGCAGAGCAACAGCCAAGAAGTCAATTAAAGAGGGACCTCTTCACATTTAGACCTTGCCCCAGGGTCAAAGACAGAGCAAAATCAAATCTTTTTATTGGAACAGAATGGATGGAATGTAAGTATCAGGGGAGTTTGAATAGAAATCACAGGTGCTCTCCTTACTGTTTTCCTCTGTCTGAGAGGTCACTCCATGTACAGTTACCATTTGTGTTTTGGCAGAGATCTGACTTTATTTTTCTTGCCTGTGTTTTTATGAGCTATGCTTAGTTTCCGTAAGGACAACAGGAACAGCACAGAGCTTTTAAAAAAACCAACAAAAAAAACCCAGCACAGCTGGGAAATGGGTCACTTGGAGGAGCACATCTGATTCTCTAGTAAAACCCTGCAGATGGATTAGTGGATCAGTTGGGGTGGAGGTCAAATGATTTGCCCTCAAGCTGGGCGAGGAGACAAAAGCAGCAGCAATAGCTGTGCAATTAAAGAACAGACAGTTAGAACCTAAGATAATAAAGAACATTATTTTACATTACATTGAGGAGAACTAGCTATGTATTTAATATGCAGTTTTGTACATGTGTTCATAATAGCAGAAGGATGTCAACAATCTGGAAGAAAGAAGGACAACAACGTTGATTGAGTGTTTGTATAATACTAATAATTAATAATTAATAATTAATAATTAATAATTAATAATTAATATATCAGTTTCAGTATTCAAAATGCTTTACAATACTTATCTAGTTCACCCTCACAACACTGTGAAGCAGGTCATTAGCATTCCCATTTTACAGAGTGGAAACTGAGGCTGAGAGATAGTGGCATTCCCATGGCCACCTAGTGAGTTCAGGGTTAAAACCAGTTTTGAACCTTGGTCTCCCAAATCACGTGCAACATCTTATATAATAGGCTGCACAGGTTATCTGCAGAGAGAAGGGCTGGATGAATTAAAGGATATAAATAAGAGTTCCATGATTAGCCATATTTTGGAGGCCATGTCAAGGCCTCCTATGTACCAACTGTGTTGGTGCACAGAAGACCAAGGCCCAGACCAGGTCCAAAGGCAGCTTCCTCCAAACACTCCACATGATTTGATGCTGCTCTTCAGCCTTGCCCCAACTCTGATGCATGGGGTTGTGGGGAGGAGAAGAAGTTGGAACAGCAGGAAGAAGTGTAGGGGAAGCTTCCTTAGTCAACTGAGCAGCATCTACACAACAGCCGCGGTGGAAGTTCTGGAGTTCCATAGCACCGACATGCACATGTTGGCTGACTCTAAGTGTAAAAACAGGTGTTCAGCCAGTGAGGTTGCTCCCCGTGGAAGAGAATTGCGGGAGACACGGCCCAGGTCAAGTCAGGGCACTGAACTGACGTGCCCTTGGCCAGGAAGTCATCCCACCACCCAGGCGCACAATAAACATGCTAACCAGCGGTGGCCCAATGTGGCCCACATGGACGGCCCTTAGCCCGGTTTGTAACCTTGGAGATTTACAGATGTCACAGCGAGCCCAGGCTAGCTGCCAACACTCCCTGGGGCAATCCCAGGCCAACAGCAGGTAATGCCACATGCTGCCAGTTACCGGGCCACAGCAGGCGAAAATCAGGTCTGTTTTTACCCTAAGCATTGGGGCCCACCAAAAGCTGGGACCCTCCCACTGCACCGTAGTCAGAATGATGGTTAATCTATTCCTGTAGAGATTTATGTAAGAAGAAAGACTAAAGGAATTGGCATGCAGAGGTAGGTGAAAGTATGTCTAAAGCAGTGTTGAATGAATATGCCCTTTATGTTTATGTAGATAATGCACATATTCATTCCCATGGGGGAAAAAAACAAAACTGAATTCATCATTGTTACTCTTGTGAAATTCAAAACTTTGCATCTTTGTTTTGGTATTTTGGTCACTTGGGTATTTCTCTCACGACAACCGTACAGTTTAGTGGGCTTTTTGAATGTGAATGTAAATGTGAAGATGACTGGTGCATTTGGATGCATCATGTTCAGAATAAAAAGTTCAAAGACATGACATGTAGTACAGCCAACACGAATGAAACACAGTATCCCAAAATATCGAAATAACCAAAACAGTAAATATTAAAATTTCAAAGTGAAGATTCAAAACCACAAATGAAGCAGGAAACAATTACTGCTTTGCCTCTGTTTTGTTAAAACAGATTTAAATGTACCAAATTCACTAAATTTGGTGTTTGCTTCAGATATTCATTTCAGCTTTAATGTAAAGGGCGAATCAAGAACTGATTGTCGATATTTGAAGAACGTTGAAGCCAAAGACTCAGAGGGAGGGAGAATTGTTAGATGTGGCTCAGGGAAGGTAGAGAACAGGCCCTGAAAAACTGAGAACCAACTTCTGGTTTCACAATGCTTCTTTGTATTCATAGGGCCACCCATTCTCCATCCAGGACTGATCAAAAACCCATTTAGGACAACAGAAAGAGTCCCTTAGCCTTCAGCAGGGTTGGGGGTGAGGCCTGTCTAAGGCAAACAACGGTTATTGAAAGCAGTGTCCATGAAATCCTGGAACGTCTTTTTTTTTAAAAAAAGAAAGAAAAGAAAACAGAAGTCGCTGTAGGAAGATGCTACGCCATGCCAAACTGCTTTAATTTTCTCAGCTGCTTGCTGCCTGATTCTCCCCAGTAGTCTTGTCAGTCAACGGCAAGTCAACAAGACAAGGCATCATGCACACACCCTGGGAAGGAAAGAACAGGGCAGAAGGAGAAATTTTTCCTTTTAAGGACTCATGACTGTGATAGGACTCTGCTTTGTCCTCTAGGGAGAAACCCCTTGCGGAAGTGAGGGTGCCATCTGGATGACCTGTGAAACCAAACTGATCTCGCTATTGAAACGAAAGCGTGAACCGGCACAAATCAGCTAGTGACTAAGAAAATAAGAAGCTCTAATGAAACGAGTTCTCCAGTTTAAT
Organism: Sphenodon punctatus; assembly: GCA_003113815.1. NCBI lineage: Eukaryota > Metazoa > Chordata > Lepidosauria > Sphenodontia > Sphenodontidae > Sphenodon > Sphenodon punctatus. The sequence continues at coordinate 7,876,470 of QEPC01006549.1, read as the reverse complement.
TGTATGTTGAGTAAAAAAACACACACACACTTTGGAGAGATCCAGCTATCCTTTACCAAGTGAATGGAAGAAGAGATGGTTTGGGATTATTTCAGAATATTAAACCAAAAGGCCAATTTGGCAATCAAAAAACAGGTTTAATATCTCAAACCAGAAACAGCAAAAAAAGGAAATACTAACGGTCCAGGTGAAAGAAAACAACATCTTTCTGATGACTAGTGTGAAGGAAGAGGAAAAAGAAGTGGATGTTGTATGTAACATGATGCAACATGGCAGTCTGAACTGGTCATGAGCTTCTGCAGAATCAAGTCCTCTAGCCATTCCACAAGGGCCATCATTCAACTGTCTCACCAAAAGTGCCCTTTTATTGATAGTGCTTTCAGCCTTTCCTCGTATGGGTTGTTTTCCAGACCCTTTACCATCTTGGTCACTTTCCTCTAAGTCTTTTCCAGTTTGTCAAGTCCTTCTCAAAGTGCAGTAACTAAAACAGAACAAAGTCTTCTAGGTGTGGACCCAGCGGTGCTGAGTAAGGTGGTACACCACCTCCCGCGTCTTGGATAGCATGCATCTGTAGCATTAATGTAGCCCAAGAAGCATTTGCCTTTTTGCAACAGTGTCACATTGGGTAGAAACACATGTGATGGTGGTGTGGAGGTGGCCCGGTGAGGAAAACCACAGTAGACACGGTCCAGGCTGGGTTGGGCCACCGAACAAATGTGCCCGTGGCTGTGACACAAGGGAGGGCAGGGAGAACCAGTAATGTGCAGCCTGATGGCCCCATCCCCATGCTGCACCCAGCACCCCATCCCCTGCCATGATGGGAAGCCATGGTGGCCAATGATGGCCAACCATGGCTGCCCAGACCAAGTTGGTGGCCCAGAAATAGATGTGGTAGCCCACTGTGGCATACTTTAGCCTGGTCAGGTGGGCTTTAGCACAGACTTTGGAGGTTTTCTGAGGTCACAGCCTGGGATAGCCTCTGACACATCCCAGGCCAACTTCTTGCGGTGCCTGTTCACACGTTCAAGTGAGGTCCAGGACAAAGCAGGTCACTGTCACGTCGGTTTTAACCCATTGTTAATGCATGTTCAGTTTCTGATCCACAAGTTGCTGATTGGGTAACTTATGTCACATGAGGGCACAGTCGATGGTGTGACCACACCTTGATTATTGTGTGCAATTCTGGTCACCCCATCTCGAAAAAGGTATGGTAGAACTTGAAAAGGCGCAGAGAAAGGCAACAAAAATTATCAAGGGTTTGGAACGGCTTCTGTACAAAGAGAGGCTCGATAGGTTCAGGCTCTTCAGCTTGGAGAAGAGAAGACTTGAGAGAATATGATAGAGGTTTATCAAATCTTGAGTGGAACAAGTAGATAGGGAATGTTTATTTACCCTCTCAAGTAGTACTGGAACTAGAGGACACTGCATGAAATTAACGGGTGGTAGATTTAAAACAAATAAAAGGAAGTACTTTTTCACCCAATGCACAGTTAAATTGTGGAATTTGTTGCCAGAGGAGGTTGTCAGGGCCAGTAGTCTAGATGTGTTTTTTAAAAGGCTGGACGGTTCTTGGAGAATAGGTCCATTAATGGCTATTAGCCAAATAGATTACGAGATGGGAACTTCTTACTGTCGGGAGCAGGGAACGATTAACAAGGAATGGATTGCCCATTGTGACTGCTGATAATTCGCCCACGTAACTGAAATTGGCCACGGTCGGAGACAGGATGCTGGGCTTGATGGGCTATTGGTCTGACTCAGTTTGGCACTCCTTATGTTCTCATGATGTAGGCCGTGCTAACACAGCTGCTGTACCAAATGGCTAAAGAGAACAATAAACAAAACAAACGAATTCTGAGAACGTCACAAGGGTTGCAAATTCAAATGTGCACGCCGGGCGAAGCATACAAAGACCCAGGCTGAATTTGCAAAGTTTAAAAGCATCGTTTGTTTGGGTTCTAGTTAAGATGAATAGATCAGAGCTTTGTTAGAATCAACCAGTCTGCCGCTGGCTCATGAACTTTTCAGCCGTAAAGAAAATCCTGTCAGCATCTGGCTGCTCTAAAAACCTGCTGTTTTATGGTGGCCACCAGGTTTATAGATTCCATGTTTATTGTGCAAAAGTTGCTAAAATGAGAAGAGAGGATTTTAGCTGTTTTACGATAAGTGATTTATATCCAGACCAGAGATATGAACATTTCACTTCTCTGTCCTGCCAACCTCCTGATATAAACATCCTGAGGAACAAATTTATCATTTTAAATAGCATGGAAGGTTCCCAAGAATTTCTGGATAGCAGAGACAAGAGTCAGGTTCTACCTTGATGTATTTACTTCTTCTCAGTGTTAGAGGCAGAAAGGAAGAGCAGTGAAAGCCAACACATGTAGTGGAGTTGCTAGTCATACCTGGTTGCAACATCGAGGAAGTCTTCTACCCACTGGGAAATCTGTGGTTTATCATGTCCTTCATTGTATGCTGGGTAAGGTCCAGCATCGCAGAGCTCATTGGATCCATGAATGGCCAGTTGGTGGACAGATTGCTTCTTTACATTCTGTTTACCCAGACATTGAGCATTTTTACACACACCTTAAAGTTCTGGGTTTTTCAATCTTCTGTGTTTACAAGCCCACAAGTAAGTTTCGGATGCATTCTTCCCAAAAGCACTGCCCTGAGGCAGTTCCTGGATGTATTCTTCCCACAAACACTGCCCTGAGGCAGTTCCTGGATGCATTCTTCACACAAACACTGCCCTGAGGCAGCCTAAAGTAGCTGCAGCTGTAGACATGAGGGGCTGCCATGGAAACCAAGTGACCACAGCTGCCTGGAGCAAAGCAGTTTACCAGGAGAACTTTTTACGCACAAACGTTCTGGGAGAAGTTCTACGCAGAAGTTCAAAGAGCCTGATGTTTAATTTATTTCATTTATTTATTTCAAAAACTTATTACCCCTCCCCTCCTGCCACAGTCAGCTTGGGGCAGCTCACAACAATAAAAAAAGCAATTAAAACAGTTAAATCAAATAAAAGGAGAAAACAGATAAAACTACTGCCCCCTCACCCCCCACCAATCACCCCTCTCCCCCGCCAAACGCCTGGCAGAACAGTCAGGTCTTGCAACTTTTCTGAAAAGAGGGGAGGTCCAGGGCCAGCTGGGCCCCCACCGAAAGGGAGTTCCATAGGTGCGGCGCAGCCACCAAGAATGGCCTCTCCTGTGTGGCCACCCGAGAAACTTGGGGGACCTCGAGCAGGGCATCCCCAGATGACCACAGGGGCCAATCCAGGACACGGGGAGTGAGGCGGTCTTGCAGACAAGATCTGGGTGAGTGATTTAGACACACAGAAAGTTCAGGATGTAACGGTAAACATGCAGGAGAAATGTGTGTGTAAAAACACCCATTGTTTCACAACACTACAAAATGGCACCTGATAAAATATGAAGAGCTTGGCTGTTGTTTTGCACATCGAACATGCCTCTAATTTGGTAGCATTACAATGGTCAACTCATCCGTAAGGGAGTTTGGTCAAAATGGTCCAGCAGAGGGTGAAGAATGAAGATGACCAGGAGTCAATAAGAACATGGGAAGAATTTTGGGCTTCTGAAGAGAGAATTGTGCCATTGACTTTTAAGGGGGGCAGGATTTTACCCATGATGTGTTGCTTTCCTGAACTGTTGTCAAGGCTTTGAGAACAGATGAGGGATGTAGCTACTCTGGAGTGAGGAGGCTCAGTTGAGCCTGGGCCCTGGACTCTACGTGTACCATGTGTACCTGGTTTGGTACCTGCAGGTAATACCCACATTTTCAGATACTGTTTCAGGTATCTAAATCGAGTATCTGATTCAGGTACCCCAAAAACCGAAAGACCAACAGCTGATCACAGAAATACCAACATACTGACAACCGGTATACCAAACTACCGAAAAATCCCCCAAATCCCTGCCCCCCCCCCAAAAAAAAACCTGGGACAATTTGTCCCAAATGTTTTGGGATTTGGGGGATTTTTCTGTACACTGGTTGCTGGTATTTCATATTTTGGGTACCTGATCAAAAACCAGTTCGGGTACTGAAAAATATCCCAAATATTTGGTTCAGTTCAGATACCGGAAATGTGGTGGGAATGGCCTGTTTTTACTGGGTGTTTGCTTTAGCTCTCCTCAGGCCGCTTGCAAAAGTTTCCACCAACAAAGAAGTTTTCCGAGTGGGCAGGGGTGGATTTCTGGCCTCAGCCCTGTCCAATTTTAAATCTTCCTCCCTGGCAGAACAGCTGCCACTGTGGGGCTGCCACAACCTTGTTATGCTACTGGAACGGTGACTAACTAGGGGTGAAATGAGAACGTCGATCGTTCTCGTGAGAACTGTGTGAGGTTCTCGCAAACCCGGAGAGACCTCGCTACGGTTTGTGAAAATTTCACAAGATTCTTGAAAACACGTGCCGTGCGTGCAGAGACTGGTCACGGTGGCCATTCTGCGCATGTGTAGGGCTGAATTTTTGACTGTGCAAGATCCTTGTGAGAACGGGTCGAGAATCGGCTGATTCTCGACCTGTTCTTGTTCTTGCAAATCTCAGCGAGAACCAAGATTGGCGAGAAATGTCAGGGAAAGTTTCAGCCCTAGTAAGGGCCAACACAGCATCTTTGCTCAAATTTGGGAGTTATTGCAGGAGTCATGTGGGAATAGGGGGTGCCCAGCCCCTCTCTGGCATGACCACATCATGAAATCACGGTGCTCTAAAGGGGCATGCCCATAGCAAAGACTGAGGGAGCAATTGCCACCTCTCTGCCCCCCCTTGCTAGCACCCCCACCCCCATGAAGCCAAGAGTCAGAATTTAACAGGGCTCAGCTTCTCATCAAGCCCCCTGGACTGAGCCCCTTGTTAACCATCTTCAGGCTTGGCTGAGCCCTCGCAACACAAGGTTCCTGGGAAATGCTGGCTCCTGGGATAAATCCAGGACCAAATCAAGGAATAAAAAAGCTTATACCAGGACCCTGTCTCCAAAATAAACTGGTCTCTTTCACAGGGTATGTGTATAAAAGTTTTACAAGCAGACTACAATAGCTGGACAAATGAAAATGCAATATGTCTTAGTATAAAATGATAAACAAAGCAAAGGAAAACAGATGGAAATTGATCTATTGGTTACAGAGTAATCAGGACTTGGTATAAAAGGAAACTTGATCAAGGCAAGAATCTTAGCTGCTAAGAGTGTGCTAACAGCTTTCCGGGCAGTTAGTACAGAGCTTCCTCAAATCTTCATTGAAGAAATTGAGGGTGTCTTTAGACATAAGGTCAACGGGTGTCTGAATAAGTGTTTTGACCTTGATATGAACACCCGTTTGGCCCTGTGTTCACCATGCGATGCTGCTTAGACACCCAGCCCATCTTGGGGCAAGTTGGTGTTTTGCTCACCACCTGATCTCAGCACACAAGCACTGCTGCCTCGTTCCCCATGTTGTCCCTGCTAACACGCCACGCGATATCATTAGACACAACGTTGGCCATGTGTTCAGCCAGACCATGCAAATTCTCCATGTGATGCAATAGTGTTCACATCGCATGTTCAATGGGTGGCCAAATTGGTGTTGAGATTGTTATGGTGCTTACACACAACGGCCAAACACGTGCTGCCTCGTTCCCCATGTTGTCCCTGCTAACACGCCACGCGATATCATTAGACACAACGTTGGCCATGTGTTCAGCCAGACCATGCAAATTCTTCATGTGATGCAATAGTGTTCACATCGCGTGTTCAATGGGTGGCCAAATTGGTGTTGGGATTGTTATGGTGCTTACACACAACAACCAAACACGTGCTTTGGGGTTTTGACACGAGATCTTTGTTACGTCTAAAGATGCCCAGAGGGTGCTTTCCCACATGACAAAAACATGCACTATTTGCTTATGGGAAAAGCTCCATGAGGCAAAAGCTGAACAACTTTTGTCATGTTGGAAAACAAAGCTGCGTGATTCTGGTGCTGATTTTGCCTAGGATGCAGAGCTGGAAAATCGAGCTCAGCGTCCTCCCCATGTCACATGATCACCACTGAAGCCACGGCACAGCTTTGGTTTCCTACGTGACAAAAGTTATGCAGCATGTAGTTTTTTGCATAGGCAAACGGTGTGTGTTTTGTAGGGATGGGACTCTGGGCAAAATTTTGGTTTTGGTCAATTTCGGTTTCGGTTCTCATGAATTTCGGTTCTTTTTCGGTTTCAGGACTATCAGATCTTTTGCACTGATTTTTGTACCGAATTTTTAACACTGCGTTTTTTTAATGGGGGACAAACTGCAATGTTAAAAATCCGGTACAAAAATCAATGCAAAAGATCCGATAGTACCGAAACCGAAAAAGAACCGAAATTTCAGATTAATCCGAAATTGTCATTTTCGGGTAATTTCAGTTTTATCCAAAACTGAAATTCCCATCCTAGTGTTTTGTCATGTGGGAAAGCACCTTTAGTCTGAGTAGGTGTCTTGCTTATAGCATCTGCAGATAGGTGCTTCAGTAGTTCAACAGGTGAGGAATGCACTGAGCTGCAGAGCAAACATAATGCAAACATTAAAACCATGTTTTCTTTTTTTCCATCATGGACGCCAAGGAAGAATGTGTTACATCATGAAACTATCACAACTGGTTGCAGCAACTTCTGTGGCCGCAACATTTATTTATTTGTTTAAATTTATATACCACCTGTAGTAGGGAGCAGGATGCCTGGGTGCCTGTCCCTTTAAGGGGAACAGCTGAGAACCTCTATAAGCCTTAGGACTAAGTGGGTCAAACTATCCTAGGGTGTTGCTAGGTCACTGCAAAGCCTAAGAAGTCTGAGCTCTGCTCAGTCAAGGGGGTGAACCGGGAGAGGTAGGAGCTGGGGAGGGCTCTGCTGGACTGGGAATAAGGAAGCTGGAGAGGCTGGGGGTAAAGCCTGGCTTTGTATCTGTGTGTGTGTGCGCATGTGTGTGCATGTGCGTGTGCATGTGTGTGTGTGTGTGTGTGTTCCGCCTGTGCCTTTGGATCCTGACAACATGTACCCCGCAGAGACCCCATCCTGTTACACCACCCTTTCCTTTAAGGTTCAGGGTGGCTCACAATTACAACTGATAAAAAGCATCTTTAAAAGTCGAGTCCCCTGCCCCAATGCTTTCCCCGCCTCCCACACCCAATCCCACCGAACCCTAATCCCTGCCAGCCAAATAGAATGGTCTTACATCATTTCTGGAAAATGAGCAGGGTCCGGCTTAGGCAAGTCTCCAAGGGGAGGGAGTTCCATAATCGTGGGTCAGCGACCGAGAACGTCTCTCTGCGCGCCCTTGCTGTAGACGATCCGCAGGCATCTGCCGGTCCCACGAGAGGGCTATGGCAGGCTACCCCAACTTGGGCAGCCTTAACCCACCCTGAGAAACCAGACCATATGGTGCAGTGTGACCGGCTGCCACCGGATATTCACCACCACCACCACCACCACATGGCGGGACATGCATCCTCGGGAAAAGACTGAGAAAGCCTCGCGTACTGTAGCACCCTTACTTCAAGGTGTGGCAGCCGGTGTGCCAGGGCCCCTTCTGCCCCACTGCACGATGAGCTCCACGACAGGGCTTTGAGCCGCAACTGCTGTCAATCACCACGCGTTGCCATGTCATGGCCAAGGGTGGGATTTTGGTTGAGCCCGGGGAGGGAAGCAGGGCAGGGCCAGGTGTTTTCTCACATGGCCGGCATCTTGGCCCATCACAGCCGTGGCAGGAGCTCCGACAGCAGCCCAGGCACCTCAGATATTTGAGGCCCATGACTTCTGGACCGGTTCTGGCGAGTCTTGTGGTCCCAAATTCTCCTGCAACGTATCCTTAAGTCAATATGTCCCACTCACAGGTTGCTCACTTCTGACCAGAGCTGAAAGGATGCCAAAAAAATGATCCCTGATTAATATCTGGTATTCTGGACAGCTTGACAGTTATTTGGTAACTATCCGGTAACAGCAGAGGTTAACTACCAAACCAGAACACTGGATGTTACTATTTATTTAGTTTAGTTTAGTTTTATGCCACCCCCTTCCGGGGTGGCTTACAGCATTTAAAAACACAACAGCATAAAAACATTTAAAACAACCAATAGTAAAGCTAAACATAAAAAACAAAAGTATTCCTCCCCCATAGCCACCCAACCCCGCACCCTCACCCATCTCCCTCACCAAAGGCCCTGCAGAACAGGTCACACAAGGTCGTCGGAAAGAGGGGAGGACCTGCAGGAAGGGGTTCCACAGTTGTGGTGCGGCCGCCGAGAACGTCCTGCTGGTCGTCACCACCTGGGAAACCCGTGGGACCTCAAGGAAGGCGCTCCTGGCCTACCACAGGGGTTGATCCAGAACCTGGGGAGTGAAGCAGTCGCACAGATATGCAGGGTCCAGGCTGTCTAGGGCTTTAAAGGTCAATACCAACACCTTGACTGGGCCCGGAAAACTATTGGCAGCCGGTGCAGAGAACGGAGCACCGGGGCAATGTGCTCGCGATGACCCATTCCCCTAAGGAACAGTTTACCATCGGCTTGAGGTGCGGTGGAACATTCCGGAGCACTGCCAGCAGAGCAGAGCAGACAAACCCAGGACACTGGCCTGAGGTGGAACTGCTGTCTGTCTGCTCGGCAAACAGCTGCTGCAGCTCTGTTCTTGGCCATTGGTTGCCCTGGGCAACACCATAGAGTTGCAGGCGGCAGCCTAGAGTGTCAGACAACCTACCCACAACTCTATGGCGTGGGGGACAGGGTGCCACAGGGGGGTACTGTGGACTGCAGCAGCTCCCAGGTCATTGCAAGCCCAACCTATGTGGGTCTGGACACCACGGATGCAGGGATGGCCACTCCCTGAGCAGCACTAGGGGTGGCCAGTACAGGGTTTGTAGCTTCCTGAGGTTCCGAGTACTGGGACCGGGTCAGAACTCTGGACTTTTTCCGATTACCCAGAACTCGGGACCTCAGAAATCCTCGGAACTTGGAACTTCAGAACTTGGAATGTCCCAGAAAACAGTGAACCCGCTTTAAAATAATTATGCCATCCCAGCAGGCATAACACCCAAAAGATACCAGACATGTACACCCCCTCCCCCCCCAAAAAAAGCCTCCATTGTGCCCACCTATGCAAGACCAGTCCCCTTCCCCCCCACACACCATAAATTAACAAGAAAGACAGTATCCTCCCTGTGTCCCAGCTGGTCACACCTTGGCAATGTTGAACCCACAGCCAAAGTACAGTGCCCAAAAAGGCAGGCTGCCAAAAGTGAGACAATCACAAGACAAACCCCAAAAGTGCAACTGTAAAAAGCAAGCAGTACCCAGAAGCAGTGCACCCTCTTTAAAGTAATTATGCCAGCCTAGTAGGTATAACACTCACAAGAAACCAGAGAGGCACCCCTCCCCCAAAGCCTCCATTGTGCCCACCTGCCCAAGGCAAGCCCCCTCCCCATACACCATAAATTAACCAGAAAGAAAGTATCCTTTTCTCCCCTATGCCCCCAGCTCAGTGGACACGTCTTGGCAAAGTTGAACCCAAAGCCAAAGTACAGGGCCCACAAAAACCACAGCAAAATTGGTCCCTCTCTGGTCTCTGTGGTGTCAACTTGCCAACAAGCAGTGCAGGCAGCAGCGGCAGCAGCACCCACTTTAAAGCATATTAAAGCATGGTGGTACTGGCAACCCCTAGCCTTGCCTCTATGGATGGTCCAGACCCAAGTGGAGCAAGACAGATCCCTCTGGCCTCCATGCTGCAAAACACTGCAAGCAGAAGGCAGCACTGTGGCATCCACTTAATTTTAAAAAAATAAAATCATGGCATGGTGTCTAAGTAACCCCCAGCATTGTCCCTATGGACTGGAGAGGACAGGCACCCCTCCCCCCAAGCCAAAATACTTACAGATCAGCAGTACAGCACACAGCCAAATTCACCAAGAAAATGGAAAATGGCCCTATGGACAGTTTTATTTTGTCGCTGCCAGCCAATCAAAACCTGTCCTGTGGCTTGTCCATCACACACCTGTCCTCTCCCATACCCCCCTGCCTATTAAATATGGCACTAGGTTTGGTTTCCTAGCTCAGAGAAGCTAGGGTTAACCATCTGGGTCACTCCGGCCACACACGCAATGGCGCCATCATCACACAAATTCAAATTTTATTCGGCACTGACTTCCGTCATGGCCAGACAGTCGAGGTTTCCGAAGTGTTCCAAAGGTTTTCAGGTACCGGCCTTGGTCCTCGGAACTTCAGAATTGGAAATTCAGAACCGGGGAATGGAATCCCCGGTGAATTCCAAATAAAACCGGGGGCCAAGTTTCGACTCATTCATGATTTGGAAAGGAGAGCAAGGAGTGAGGTGATCAAATTTTCAGACAATACCAAGTTATAGGTAGTTAAAACATGTGCTGACCGTGAAGAATTGCAGGGGGATTTTGTGAGACTGGGTGCCTGGGCATCTAAATGGCAGATTAAATTTTATGTGGACAAGTGCAAAGTGATGCATAGAGGGGGAAACAATCCAAACTTTATGCACACAATGCTGGGTTCTAAATTAGGAGTCACTACTCGGGAAAAGGACCTTGGAGTCATTGTGGACAATGCGCTGAAATCCTCAGCTCAGTGTGTGGCAACCATCAAAAAAACAAACCGAATGTTAGGAATTATTTGTAAAGGGATAGAGAATAAAACTGAGAATATCATCATGCCACCATATAAGTCTATGGTGTGGCCACACCTTGGATATTGGGTGCAGTTCTGGTCACCCCATCTCAAAAAAGATATTGTTGAAATAGAAAAGGTGCAGAGAAGGGCAACAAAAATGATAAGGGGTCTTGAACGGCTCTGCTATGCAGAGAGGCTGGATAGGTTGGGGCTTTTGAACTTGGAGAAGAGATGGCTGAGAGGGGATATGATAGAAGTTTATAAAATTGTGCCTGGTGTAGAACCTGGTTATTTACTCTCTCAAATAGTACTAGCGGATATTCCATGAAACTAGCAGCTGTTATGGCCTGGGCTTGAACCCATGGCCCGGGCTTTGAAGCGCAGGGAGGTTTCCCCAGCACCACGTTGCAGCCAGGCTTTGCTGAAGATGTTCCTTCTATGCCCGTCTCTTTGTCTTGGTGACTCCTCCCCCTTCCACCCTGAAAGGCCCTTAGTAAGATGAAAGGCAGGATGGGCGCTATTGCAGGTGTGGGACATCTGATTCTTTGGGGGATTCTGTTTGTTGGTCCACTCTGTTGCCTAGCCTTGTCTGGGTGTCTTTAGGCATAACATCAACGGGGGTCTGAATGTGTGTTTTGACCTTGATATGAACACTGGTTTGGCCCTGTGTTCACCGTGTGGCGCTGCTTAGACACACAGCCCATCTTGGGGCAAATTGGTGTTTTGCTCGCCCCCCCGATCTCAGCACACAAACTCTGCTGCCTCGTTCTGTGTGTTGTACCTGCTAACATGCCATGTATTATAATTAGACACAATGTGTTGAGCCAAAAAATGCAAATGGTCCTTGTGATGCAATAGTGTTCACATTGTGTGTTGAACGGGTGGACAAATTGGTGTTGGATTGTTATGGTGCTTACACACAATGGCCAAACACGTGCTTAGGGGTTTTGACATTCGATCTTTGTTATGTCTAAAGACGCCGCCTAAAGAGAACAGACACTGTTCTCTTCACCACCCTATAGTAGTTCTGGTATCTTCTCCCTTGTGTTTGGATCCCTTTCTTGTGTATCTTCCCCTTAACCTCCTGTCTCTTGGAATCCTTTTCCTTGTCGTTTTCCACCTGCTCAGGGTTTCTTTTCCCTTGTGTGCTCTTCGTTATCCCTGACTTCCCAGTAGCAGTAGTTTTGCTTTCTATCTAGGTGTGTGCTGAGGGAGTTAGCTCCTGGGAGGTGCTTTCCTCCCACCTTCTTGTCCCCTGTTCCCTTGCTCCCCCCCGTACTCCTCTAGCCTTTCCCCTTAGTTTCCTTGCTCTGTGGCTCATATCATGGTGTGTTAAGCTAGCTTAGATTAATGTTTCCCTTGTTGCCCCTTAGGGTATTTCCCTTCTCGGGTAGCTCACCTGTTTCCTTTTAGTCGTATAGTGTGATTCCTAGTTACCTTGTTCTCCTTGTTAAGAACCTTGATTCCCTTTACTTCTTTGTAGGAATACTCATAGTATCTCGCTTGTGCCCCCTTATAATCCCTTCATAGTATCTTGTTTCATTCCTCATTCCTTAGTTCTTTATTTAAGCTCCATCTGTTGTTTAGTGTCCATAGCTTGCCCCCCTCATTGTTCTTCATTAGTACCTTGTCTTCTCTTGATAGAGATTTTGCCTTCTTAAGGCTTCTGATATTGTATGTGGGGTCCTTTTCATAGTTCTTTAACTCCTCTGCTTCTTATTGTTCCTGTGTCCTAGCTCTGAAACTCCTTCTAGCTCTTCATCCTTCTTAGTACCCTGTTCCCTCTTCTTCCTTACCTCTACCTCCTCCCGATTATACTTCATAATTCTGTGTCCCTTAGCTCGTGCTCCTAATTTCCCTTTCAGACTTCTGGATCTTGACTTGTGTTGTCCTGAGTGCCTTGTGTTTGGGGTTCCTTCCTAGATCAAACTCCTTGCTTCCCTAATAGACTCTGTGACACTCTATTCCCACTTGATTTCCTGGTTCCAACTCTCTGCCTGTTTCTACTGTTGATTTCTTGTTCTCTCCCTTTCCTCTGACTTGTTCAGGGTTTGGAAAACGTGTCTGAGTTCTAAGCCCAATGATGAGCTATTGGCTGTCCCTTAGGGGGAACGCGCCAGCTGTAACACCCTGAGGGCTAGTTTGAACCCAGTGTTGCTTACCCTAAGGATCTCTCTACTGGAGTCTGAGGGTGTCTTCAGACGTTACGAGATCACGGTGAACCACGGTGAATACCCACCTGTGGTCACCGTGTCTCGAACGTCTGTTTGCGGGGCGCCAGATGTTCGCCACGGTGAATCCCCACATGGGGTCTGTTTGAACCACGCTTCCCGGGCTAGCCGGGGGAAGGTCCCGGGAAGCGTGGTCAAATGGACCCCGGGCCGGGACCAACAAAAAGTCACGTCTGGCCGCGCGCCACGGCCTGGGATCCCCGGCGGGATCCCGGGCCACGGTGCTTCCGGCCCGACGCGGCGGCCGCAATGGCCCCGCCACCCACCCGTCTCCTCGGAGGGCGGGCGGCGGGGTGCATGGAGGGGGCGGGGCCGTGCGGCCACACATTGCGCCGCGTGGCCCCGGCCCCTCCCAGTTTCCCCGCCGGGATCCCCCCGGCACGTCTGTTGTGGCGTTATGGGGTGACCCCGGCAGGGAACGAAGCCGGTGGTTTCGGTACGGGGCCAAAGGGCCCCGTAACGTCTGAAATCACCCTGAGTTCTCTGTCTCTCCTGGTGTCTCTAAGCATGCTGTCTGGCGTCCCCTGCTGGTCATTGTCTGCCTTACATACACCCTAATTCCTGACAACAGGGAGCAGAATTAAAACCAATAAAAGAAAGTATTTTTTCACTTAACGCGCAATTAAGTTGTGTGGAAATTGTTGCCAGAGGACGTGGTCAAGGCCAAGAGTATAGCTGGGTTTAAGAAAGGATTGGACACGTTTCTGGAGGATTAGCAGCTATTCGCCCGGTAGGTTTGGGGAATGTAACTTCTTAGTGTCAGGAGCTGGGCGCGACTGCAGGGAATGGATTGCCCGATTGTGACCTGTTGGATATTTCAAGCAACCGAGATCGGCTGCTGTCAGAGACTGGATGCTGAGCTCAATGGACCATTGGTCTGACCCAGGATGGCACTTCTTATGTTTTTATGTCCCTAACTCTACCCTGCCCCCTTCAGATCAAAACCTTGGACAATGTGACAACCCTTCAAATCATAGACCTTATTCAAGGACTTACCCATAGCACTCTGACACAGGTCTCCACAATATTTTGCCCCATACTCCACCCAGGCTACCTCCATCTTTCTCCTTCCACAAAAGCCATGGTACTCAAGGCATGCAACTTGTTAAACTCTTGATGCTTTTATTCCCTTATGTAATTAAATGTAATCCAATACACCTGGGTGGGGTGTCAGCAGCAGGGATTGAACCGAGACTCTCTTGCTTTATTTACATGAGCCTTTATCCTCTGAGCTAAACCATCTGGCACTATTAGTCCTGTAGAGAAGCAGGTTCAAGAACCTGTGGGTGGTCTGGCCCCACCACACCACTAGAGGGGGCTAGAATGCCACACCTTAATGTGCTACCTAAACAATAACAATTCAGTCTTATGATTTGTAACAGGATTTAAGGTAGGCAAACGTGCCCACGTTCTGGCTGACCCAGAGCATGGAAACCAGTTGTCCTCTGAGGGATCCCCAAGATGCATTGTAGTAAGTGTAATGGTTAATCTGTCATTGGCAAAACTTCTAAACACAACTACTTGGTGCAACTGTTTATGGAAAAAGAGTCAGAGGGTTGTTTTGTTCCTTAAAATCTCCAGTCAGCAGACAATCAGGCAAGCAGCACTGTTGGAGGTTGAGTGTATCAAATAGACTGGGCCTAATTTTATTTACGTGGAAATTATGACACTGATGTGTTGTTGCAACGTTATGAGTAAACCAACACATGGCAAAAATCAGCAATGGCACAGCCGTTATGCAGAAAGAGAAACACGCTAGAGCCGGAGGCCACTGAGTAAATCCAGATGCGCCAAGACCAATCACCAGGTTGTACAGAGAGACATACCTTTGAGTAAAGTCATGAGAGACATCCTCTCAAGTAAACAATGGCTACCACCATGCCCATGGATCACTGACTTCAAGAAACTCAAAACGGTTAACATAGGAAGTTACCCCAGGCCAATGAATCCCAATGCAGCAGAGCGTCCCAAGCCAAAAGATCTTGGCCTCATGAAGATCTTCATTCAGGCACTAGGGCCAAACATAGGGCTTCTCATATGGTCAAAAGACATTGGCCATTTTTAGATGAGGCACAAACATGGAGGTTCATCTATCCGACCCACCCACCTGAGCACCTGCATGAAGGTGGCATGCGGGATCGCTCCCATGACCCATGCAACGTCCACTCATGACCATGCATGGACCATCTGAGAGAAAGCTGGGATTCTCCAGGCGGGGGCAGGCAAAATGGTGCATGGGGACAGGCACCCACTCATCTCCAGCCCATGGGAGTGCAGGGGATCCCGGGGAGCTCATAGGATGGCTGCACGCTTCCCCAGAATGTCAACTTCCCATCCAGGAATGATGACTTCCAGAACCTATTTTTCAATGTTTTTGTTGATTTACCAACTTCCGACACCTATTGATCAATTTTCTGTCCCAGAAAGTCGACTTATGCTCCCAATTTGTTTTTATTTCCATCCCAGTTTTTTTAAAATTTCGATTGCCCCAATATACCGATTGGTAATCGGATAATTGGTTTCTATCGTCAGTAAAAATGACTGATTTTCTACCCAAGTACTGATTTTTGACACCCAAGTACCCGATCAGTACCCAGGTAACTTACTGGGTACCTGATGCAGTATGCAAAAATGCAGTACTAAATTAAGTACCCGTTTGAGCCCTTGCTCATTTTTAGACGTGCCTCTTCTCTTCGTGGATTTCTCTATCCGCTTTCAGCAATCTTGCGAGGGGCGAAGAGATGGAGGGAAGCAGATATGCCTCCCTGCACCGGAGGTTGCCCAGCCACCATTGGAAACAGCGGAGTTGGGCGGCTAGCACATTCTTTTAAAATCCGGATTTGTCAAACCTCGATATCGAGGTTTGACAAATCCAAATGTAAAAAAGAATGCAGGAGCCACCCGGTGCCGCTGATTACAATGGCAGCCAGGTGACTTCCAGTGCGGGGAGACACAGCTAAACTCCCCTCCCCTGCCCCATGAGATTGCTGAAAGTGGATGGAGAAATCCACGAAAAGAGGAGGCACGTCTAAAAACAGCCCTAGTCACAATACTCCGTAAGGGATTTTACCAGTACAGAAAGAGGTGGGGCAAAGGGATTGTCCTACCCCTTTGTGATAGCCACACCCCTTTGGGGAGCATTGTGACATCACAACACTTTGCAGAGAGCAGAGCTATGTTAGAAAGAGGGCATCTTCCCCCCCCCCCAATAAAGGCTTTGGCAATGGCCTTGTAAGCAGGAAACTAAAGTGTTGTAAAAACGGTTGCACCTGGAGGTAAGAGAATGACCCCCTTCTGTAGCCAAAACCTCCCACTAACTTTCATTGGGTCAGGGTTGGCCCTAGAATTAGCAGGGTCTGAGATAATTTATTTATTTATTTATTTTATTATTTTATTTAAATAAATTTAGTATCCCGCCCCTCTGGCCACAGGCAGCTCGGGGCGGCTCACAACAACGTAGCAACCAAAATCATAAAACTATAAAACACACCCCTACACCCTCATCCCTCTCCTCCCCCCCCCCAACCCCTACCCATCTCCCCTGCCAAACGCCTGGCGGAACAGCCAGGTCTTGCAGCTTTTACGAAAGGAGGGGAGGTCCAGGCCCAGATGCACACACACACACACCCCGGAAGGGAGTTCTACAGCCTCGGCGCAGCCACCGAGAACGCCTTCCCCTGTGTGGCCCGCCGGAAGACTCAGGGGACCACAAGGAGGGCATCCCCCGATGACCGCAGGGGCCGGTCTAGATAAAGGGGTGGGGTCTCTGGGAGCAGGGTCTGCACTAGGGCTGATGCGGCAGCAGCTGTTACCACGCCGCGATTCCGTTCCGCCATTTCGGAATTGCCCGTGCCACACCGCGACTTTTCTGCGGATATTCCGCTAATTCCGCCGGAATTCTGCAAATCGTGGAATTGCGGGAAAATTGCGGAAAAATTGCGGAAATTGGGAAAAACCGCTATTCCGCTATTTTGTGGCACCGGCGGAATTGCGGAAATAGCAAAAATGTCATGTTTCCACGATTCCACTAAGTAGCGGAATTAAATAAGCGGAACCGCGGAGCCACGGAATGAAACTAGCGGAATGAAAGCCTCTGCCATGCCGTTCCACTAATTGCGGAAACACTGTTTCCGCCGGAAATAGCTACCGCTGTGATATTCCGCTACAGCCCTAGTCTGCACAGAGGTGGGGCTTAATATCGGTGGGGCGAAAACCCTGCTGCAGGGTACCACTGCCGCTCCAGAGCGACCCAGGCAGGGAGTCCCCTTTACAGGCCTTCAAAAGTTTCAGAATTGGCATCGGCAGGCTTCGGGGGCCCCACCAGAGTGTGGAGCCCAAGCCCGGGACAGCCACACCCTGACTCTCCCTGCCTAAGACCTGCCCAACGTTGAGCGATGCCTTTATCCCACACCCTCCAGCAACCAAGCTTGCTTTGACCTCTTGTTTGTTGCACAGAACTCCTTGTTCAATTCAAGTTCCTATTCTCTTGCTAAGAATTGATTTATTTTGTATCTATATATTTTTTTTAAGAAAATCCTTGTGTGTGTTCAGTGAGGATTGGGGGGAGCTTACCAAAAAACCCCTCAAAGTCTGCTGTACAAGATCTCTCTTATCAGTCTCGGAGAGGGAAAATAGCGATACTAACTGCTAGTAAACACGGAAGTCCGTCACAGAATGGACATAACAGTTACACCAGCAAACGTTAGCAAGATATCCCACATTTACCAGCCAAGTCCCTTTGTTTTGAAAGAGAAACACACTAATCAAGCCTCAAGTTTTCTTTTCTCTGGAAGTCACTGATTTCTTTCTTGGCTTTCCACCATGTATTGATTAAACATCTTCCTGCTGAAACAGTAACTAGATGATCCCAAAGGCAGAATGGAGATATGAACGTCAGAGTCTCCATTTCCCATGAGGGTGTTTATCTTCCGTACACAAAGAGTTTATTCTTGATTTGGGAAGGTCTTTTTCTTTACACTTTGGCAGGGCTGCAACTGACCCACTCGTGAGTAGGCTTGGCCACTCCAATTTCTCTCCATTGTTTGCACTGAAACTTAGGACAGTGGGTGTTTTTACACACACATTTCTCCTGGATGTTTGCTGTTACATCCTGAACTTTCTGTGTGTCTAAATCATTCACCCAGATCTTAAACATCCTGATCTTTGAACTTCTGCGTAGAACTTCTCCCAGAACATTTTGTGTGTAAAAAGTTCTCCTGGTAAACTGCTTTGCTTCAGGCAGCTGTGGTCACTTGGTTTCCATGGCAGCCCCTCACGTCTACAGCTGTGGCTACTTTAGGCTGCCTCAGGGCAGTGTTTATGTGAAGAATGCATCCAGGAACTGCCTCAGGGCAGTGTTTATGTGAAGAATGCATCCAGGAACTGCCTCAGGGCAGTGT
>QEPC01006549.1:7823408-7834907 GCA_003113815.1 Sphenodon punctatus | reverse complement strand
TATTATTATAAGCATTTGTATAGCACCAGCTGTGTCCCTGGCGCTTTACAGAACAATAAGATAGATGCGGTCCCTGCCTACGGCTTACAATCTAATAGACACGGAGGGGGGAGACAAGGAGAGGGGACATAGGGAGAGACAAGGGATCAATAACAATCAAGTGGGTGCGAGGTCTCAGGTGCACGTGCTTGGCTTGGGTGCAGTTAGGCAGGAGTCTGCGGGGAGGGCAGACAGTAAATATTGAGAGGGAAGTTCTAGCAGGCGTCGGGAAAGGCAGCGAGGAAGAGGTGGGTTTTGAGGAGGGATTTGAAGGTGCGGAGGGAGGGTAAGCAGACAGAACCAAACCTCTATAAAACTTGTATAAGCCACCCCGAGCCACCTCTGGTCAGAGAGGGCGGGGTATAAGAATTTTAAATAAATCTAAATAAATAAATATATATTTAAACTTGTATCTGGCTCTTCTCCTAAGGCTCAGGACCGATAATGACACAATTTAAAATGTATAAGAATAAAACTATCTCAAAACATTAAATATTTACCTACTAGCCCCTACTTTGACCCCTTTGACCTCTATCCCCACATGGGGGGACCAGGCAATGTGGGGATCTGGCTATGAGGGTGGAGGGGATTCCCCACAGTGCCGTGGGAGTGGGCGGGTTGTGCAATCCACTCCTTACACCACAGAGAAGCGCTTCTGAAGGCTGTGGCAGTCACCACACAGCCAGCCAGCACCATTACCCCAGTTCTGCTCAAAACATCCTTCGACTTGCCCCATGACCTGCCCTCGACTCCCCTACCCCCATAGTCCATTCCTGGCCCTGCTCCATTGTTCTAGGCCCTGCCCACATCCGGGACCAGCCCTCCTTGCAGGGGGGTGCAGCAGAATGGGCTCTAGCATATCGGCACCTTCCGCTGGCGCAGCCCCCTTGCAGAGTAGCACAAATCTGGATCAGGGTCTTGAAGGGCATATGATACCTTCAAGAAGGTGCTCCCAACTGAGTGCAGAGACCAACAACGCAATTGGTCTAAGCTACACCCAAATTATCCCAGGCTGACCTTGCTACAGTCACCCATGTGACTATGAGACTTGATTTTTTACAATTCCCTCTTCTACAGGATACTGGCAGTGCTTCTCCGTCGCTTGCAGCTTGTTCAGAATGCAGCAGTGCAGTTGCCGTGATCATATTATGCCCGCCCTGCGTTTTCTGCATTGGCTGTGTATAGAGCGATGGATTGAGTTTAAGGCCTTTTTCACGCGAGATGCCATTCCCAGTCATCAATCATCATCATCTATCATTTATTATGTCAGCGTCTGTCATCATAATATAGCGATAGACAAATACTTAAGACAAAAAACATAATAATACACACTTCTAATCCCATGTAAATACAAGTATACTCAATAAATGAGCACAAAGTTGGGCTTTATTCCGCCCAGTAGCAAGTAGGGATGTGCGAACGCAGTGGCAAGTAGGGATGTGTCCACTACCCGCTGTGGCTCCATGGTGGCTTGGCTGAGCTTGGTGAGGGTCACGCCGGTCTCGGTGTCCAACACACACACTCGAGTCCGAGACTGGGTGGCTCCCAGATGCCTGCTACACCTGGGAGCTGGTGGTGCCTGATGGGCCAGCCTCTTCATTGGGGGGGCAGCAGAATGAGCAGGTGCGGGCTCTGGGGGCATGGGCGGTGGGTGTCCACCCAGCTGCAGCGCTCCGTGGCAGTAGTGCCGACTATACGTGGACCTATGGATCCCTGCAGACATAGGAATAGGTCAAGGAGCTCATGGTAGGGGGTGGTCCAGACCTTGTGCCTGGACCTGTTTTTGTTATCAACTATGGCCTTGTACCCCCTCTTGAGCTCCTTGGCCTTCCCTCGGCACCGTTTAACAGTCCTCTCACTCCCAGCCACAGTCGTGCGCCAGGCGATGGTCTCGAACGCCCACTCGTTCTGGTGGGACATGAGAAGCTACTTTTGGGTGTCCTCGTCCCCCCAGACGTGGATGAAGTCCGGGGTCTCCTGGCAGCCCCAGGCACCCCTCATCTTTGCGTGGGGGCATCTGGTTCCTGGGCAGGGGCTTGCGGGGCATCCTGACCAGCAGTGGGTCTTTTTGCCTGTGAAAACAAGATACACTTGTGAGCTTCTGCCGGCTTCTCTGCAGGTGCCCTGGGGCCAGAAAGGACTTTGCCAGGAAGCAGATGATCCATCCAGCTTCCTACGGCTTTTATATGGAGGGCAAGCAACCAGGAATCTGGGAATGTGGGGCAAGGCTGAGGAGGGTCATGGCCTGACCAGCCTTTAGCAGAACTGATCAAGAAATTAGCCAGCTATTTCTCATAGGAAATCTTTTTTAAAATAATATTTAAAACATTTTTTACCTGACAATTGAGAGGAATAATCCTTTTCAGTTTCTGGTTTTACAAGAAGAATTTTTACAGCAGGAATTTTGACTAAAAGCTAAACGTTCAAATGCTCTCTCTTTTTTTTTTTTTTTTTACTCAAGCATGATTCCAGTTCAAATCATGAACTCTTTTTCATGAAAGAACTTTTTTACTCAAACATGATTCAAAGAAATTTCCACCTGATCTTACGGTAGCACAGTTCGATTATTTTCTCTTGTAATTTTTTTCCCCCCAGTGTATTTTGGAGGTTGGTAAGTTCATTGGGGCCAATCCCAAGCTCCACGCACCTCATACACATGGCACATGGCATGTGCGCGTACACTTAGCCACGCAGTTTGCGCACCGCCTGCACATGCTCGTATGGAGAATTGGGATCAGCCCCTTTAACTATCGGATATATTAAAAAAATATATTTAAAAAATAGGCCTCTGCTAAATGAGGAAGTTCTAGAAGTTTTCAGACAGGTGAGAAATAAGTTAATTCTTAGTCTTGGCAAATTCTGAAAATGCTGTAGATTTTAAATTGCCATTAAAATTCCGTACAATTGGGCCTTCACTTTCTTTAGACGTCTTCTAAAATTTTCAATTTAGAAACGAAATTCTGATCTCCGCAAACTCCTCGGTCTGCGTAGTGCACTGTCCAGGACATATTTCTATCTTTAACTCAGTTTTAACTTTACCATCACTATTTTCCTTGAAGTATTTAATCTTCTAAATATTAATCAGCCTTCTCAGATGTCTGCCATCATAAAAGGCTCCAGAGTCTGCCATGAATGAGATTACGATGAAGATTAGTATTTATCATGGTCTGCCATGGTCTCTTTAAAAATAGCCAAACTCCTTTTGGCCCTGTAGGATGCAGGTCTGTTGCCAATCTATACACATCAACAATAATAAAAGCAAGCCCTATTTTTTAATACACACACGGAACATTGCTACCGGAATAATCATTCTTCATCCTTATCTATTTAGAAGGAAATTGCTCTCCACTTTATTTTAATTTGAAAAGACTTTGAATTCTTTATACTAATACATAAAAGCCCCAAAATGCATCTTGCCTGTCATGGGGTTACCACCTGGTTTGGATAAACTGGAACATTATTAAAAACACAAGAAATGGGCAAAAGGCAGTAATTCTTACCGTATGCTGCCTATTGAACAGTAATTGCAGCTTGAGCAGAACTACAAATTATGGGACCAGTTCCATCAACTGCTAAGTGCCTATTAGTCTCATGGGTTTCATTAGCCACTTTGAGTATTCAGTACCTCACAGAATCAGACCACGTATTTATATAATGTATGAAAACATGACCCCCATTGATGTCAATTGCAAAATTACCAGTGGTCAAGATTGTTCACCCAAAAGAATTGGCAAAAGAGCAGGCAAAGTAGAAGATGATGAAGATGATGATAGATAATTTAAAAGTGCAGGTGTGAAATTATTTATTTATTTATTTATTTAATTATTTAATGTATTGATTCACTGTATTTCTAGCCCACTCCCTCCTGCTATCAGCAGCTCAGTGTGGTTCACAACATAACAGCGAAATATAAAAATCAACAATAAAAAAACAAATCCCAAAGTGGAGCTAAAAAAACCCACCTCCACCTTCCCAACCCCCTACCCATCACCCATCTCCCTCACNGTGGCTTGGCTGAGCTTGGTGAGGGTCACGCCGGTCTCGGTGTCCAACACACACACTCGAGTCCGAGACTGGGTGGCTCCCAGATGCCTGCTACACCTGGGAGCTGGTGGTGCCTGATGGGCCAGCCTCTTCATTGGGGGGGCAGCAGAATGAGCAGGTGCGGGCTCTGGGGGCATGGGCGGTGGGTGTCCACCCAGCTGCAGCGCTCCGTGGCAGTAGTGCCGACTATACGTGGACCTATGGATCCCTGCAGACATAGGAATAGGTCAAGGAGCTCATGGTAGGGGGTGGTCCAGACCTTGTGCCTGGACCTGTTTTTGTTATCAACTATGGCCTTGTACCCCCTCTTGAGCTCCTTGGCCTTCCCTCGGCACCGTTTAACAGTCCTCTCACTCCCAGCCACAGTCGTGCGCCAGGCGATGGTCTCGAACGCCCACTCGTTCTGGTGGGACATGAGAAGCTACTTTTGGGTGTCCTCGTCCCCCCAGACGTGGATGAAGTCCGGGGTCTCCTGGCAGCCCCAGGCACCCCTCATCTTTGCGTGGGGGCATCTGGTTCCTGGGCAGGGGCTTGCGGGGCATCCTGACCAGCAGTGGGTCTTTTTGCCTGTGAAAACAAGATACACTTGTGAGCTTCTGCCGGCTTCTCTGCAGGTGCCCTGGGGCCAGAAAGGACTTTGCCAGGAAGCAGATGATCCATCCAGTTTCCTACGGCTTTTATATGGAGGGCAAGCAACCAGGAATCTGGGAATGTGGGGCAAGGCTGAGGAGGGTCATGGCCTGACCAGCCTTTAGCAGAACTGATCAAGAAATTAGCCAGCTATTTCTCATAGGAAATCTTTTTTAAAATAATATTTAAAACATTTTTTACCTGACAATTGAGAGGAATAATCCTTTTCAGTTTCTGGTTTTACAAGAAGAATTTTTACAGCAGGAATTTTGACTAAAAGCTAAACGTTCAAATGCTCTCTCTTTTTTTTTTTTTTTTTACTCAAGCATGATTCCAGTTCAAATCATGAACTCTTTTTCATGAAAGAACTTTTTTACTCAAACATGATTCAAAGAAATTTCCACCTGATCTTACGGTAGCACAGTTCGATTATTTTCTCTTGTAATTTTTTTCCCCCCAGTGTATTTTGGAGGTTGGTAAGTTCATTGGGGCCAATCCCAAACTCCACGCACCTCATACACACGGCACATGGGATGTGCGCGTACACTTAGCCACGCAGTTTGCGCACCGCCTGCATATGCTCGTATGGAGAATTGGGATCAGCCCCTTTAACTATCGGATATATTAAAAAAATATATTAAAAAAATAGGCCTCTGCTAAATGAGGAAGTTCTAGAAGTTTTCAGACAGGTGAGAAATAAGTTAATTCTTAGTCTTGGCAAATTCTGAAAATGCTGTAGATTTTAAATTGCCATTAAAATTCCGTACAATTGGGCCTTCACGTTCTTTAGACGTCTTCTAAAATTTTCAATTTAGAAACGAAATTCTGATCTCCGCAAACTCCTCGGTCTGCGTAGTGCACTGTCCAGGACATATTTCTATCTTTAACTCAGTTTTCACTTTACCATCACTATTTTCCTTGAAGTATTTAATCTTCTAAATATTAATCAGCCTTCTCAGATGTCTGCCATCATAAAAGGCTCCAGAGTCTGCCATGAATGAGATTACGATGAAGATTAGTATTTATCATGGTCTGCCATGGTCTCTTTAAAAATAGCCAAACTCCTGTTGGCCCTGTAGGATGCAGGTCTGTTGCCAATCTATACACATCAACAATAATAAAAGCAAGCCCTATTTTTTAATACACACACGGAACATTGCTACCGGAATAATCATTCTTCATCCTTATCTATTTAGAAGGAAATTGCTCTCCACTTTATTTTAATTTGAAAAGACTTTGAATTCTTTATACTAATACATAAAAGCCCCAAAATGCATCTTGCCTGTCATGGGGTTACCACCTGGTTTGGATAAACTGGAACATTATTAAAAACACAAGAAATGGGCAAAAGGCAGTAATTCTTACCGTATGCTGCCTATTGAACAGTAATTGCAGCTTGAGCAGAACTACAAATTATGGGACCAGTTCCATCAACTGCTAAGTGCCTATTAGTCTCATGGGTTTCATTAGCCACTTTGAGTATTCAGTACCTCACAGAATCAGACCACGTATTTATATAATGTATGAAAACATGACCCCCATTGATGTCAATTGCAAAATTACCAGTGGTCAAGATTGTTCACCCAAAAGAATTGGCAAAAGAGCAGGCAAAGTAGAAGATGATGAAGATGATGATAGATAATTTAAAAGTGCAGGTGTGAAATTATTTATTTATTTATTTAATTATTTAATGTATTGATTCACTGTATTTCTAGCCCACTCCCTCCTGCTATCAGCAGCTCAGTGTGGTTCACAACATAACAGCGAAATATAAAAATCAACAATAAAAAAACAAATCCCAAAGTGGAGCTAAAAAAACCCACCTCCACCTTCCCAACCCCCTACCCATCACCCATCTCCCTCACTAAAAGCCTGGTGGAACAGCCAGGTCTTACACTGTCTTCAGAAAGAGGGAAGGTCTGGGACCAGGTGGACCTCTGTCAGGAGAGAGTGCCACAGCTTTGGTGTGGCCACCGAGAATGCCCTCCCCATAGTCACCACCTGAGATACTCAGGGGACCTTGAGAAAGGCATTCCTAGCCGACCGCAGAGGCCGATCCAGGGCCCGGGGAGTGAATCGGTCCTGCAAGTAGGCAGGGATCAAGTCATGTAGGACTTTATAGGTCAAAACAAACACCCTGAATCAGGTGCTGAAGACTATAGGCAGCCAGTACAAAGGGAAGGTTAGAGACTAGCTGATAGCTGGTAAGGGAGTCAGTGTCAAGTGATGATTTCTTGAGCAGAGGCCGCATCACTGCCTCCTTGAGACAGCCTGGCATTCTGCCCTCCCTAAAGGAAGCATTGATCACCCCCACCACCAACAGTTCCAGCATCTCGCGGATGGTCTTGACCAGTCAGCATGGGCATGGGTCCGGTTCACAACAGGTAGCTCCAACCACCCCAAGGACATCCCCTGCATCATTGGGTAACACCCACTGAAACGAATCCCATAAAACATGACAAGGCGGGGTTTCCATTACTCTGGTTCTCCTACTGCATCGAGCGTGGCATCAAAGTCATGGTGAATTTGAGCAATTTTATCCACAAAAAAAGTCAACAAACATGTCACAGCGGGCACTGGAAAATTCTGACCAGACTGACCAGCCCCCGTACCACCCGGAAAAGCTCAGCTGGACGTGACTTCATGGATGCTATGAGAGCAGCAAAGAACCTCTTCTTTGCTGCCCGTACAGTCATGGCATAGGTTCTTAAACTAACTCTATGCCACAAATGACGGCTTTTACACGGATTCCACCATCGCTCCAATGACCGCCCTTCACGCTTCATCTGCCGCAGGTCTTCCATAAACCAGGGGGATCTGCATTGCCAGTGCTCCGGGAGCAGATGCCTTGGTGCTGTTCTGTCAATAGCCTCAGTCAGCAAAGTGAAATTACTGGATGAATATCTTCAAATAAGCCACCCTGAGTCTTAATGGGAAGAACAACATCAAAATTTAAATAAATACATAAATTAATGAATAAACAAATATTTTACTGGTTGATAGTTGGTGGAAATATAAGTATTCTAACCAAATTTCTTAAAATTCTAACTTCTCTTTGCATTTTGTGTTACCCCAATGGAATATTTTTCAGTTTTCAACATTCTTTCCTATCTCCAAGTAAGCTGAGAAAAAAGTTCTTTGTTTAAGAAATGTTCTAACTTTTTACCTGCCAAAGCCTAAAACGTTTTGCCTTTCTTTTTAGCAACCAAATTCTTCATTTTGGGCAATGAAAGTGTGCAAGAAAAAATAAATCACATTTTTAAAAATAATACAAGACAACTCAGAAAGCACTTACTCTAGAGGAGACCTCTGGATTGAATGGGTTTGTGGATCATGGCCCGTAGAGAAAATTAAAACTTTTGAGAATTAAAAATAACTATTATTCTTTTCCATCATTTTTTCTAGCGAGTTGAATATGATAATTTTCAACCATTTCTTTTCCCCCCCAAATGAAAATTTCTAGCAGTGCTAATGAATACTAAACACAGGTTCTAATTGCACCAGACTAGGAAAGCCAAGAACATCTCTTGGTTCCTTAGAGCCGACCTTAGATTAGTTTGCTCTGTCCTGTTCGCACACATTGGTCCTGTGAAACGTTCCGTCCGTGTGATTTATCTTGATTGAATGAAGCATTAACAAGGTAACCAAGATAAATGTCTACTTTTTGGCCGTCCCCAAAGCATGTCTGGAATTAGACAACGAGCTTGAAGTAACTGCTGGAAAATGAGGCTAGTGTAAAAATGCAAGCGGGGTGCCATATGGCTTACATCAAGTTTCATGATTAATCAACATCAGATGAGAACCAGAAAATATTATTCAAGTTGAAATTTAGTGCAGATTCCAAACACGATGGGGAGGGATACCTGCTTCTGCAGGTACTCATTTCAGCTGTAGCTCCAACTAAAAACCGCAAAGCCAAATTGAGAGAAACAATGGCCCTTTTTACACGAGACGCACCCATGCGTGGCCACGCAGGTCTGCTGCATGGGTATGCATGGGTGTCTCCCATGTGAACGCCGTACCAGGTGGGCCGGCATGAGTGTGCGCTCCCGCAAAACACGCATGCCCATCCACCTCCACACAAGGAGCAATTGGCCAAAACGCCAGTTGCTCTGTGTGTAGGGATGGGGGGTGGGGGATCAGTGTGCTCCTGTGTGCACCGGCCCCCCGTACCACCCAAGCTGTGGTGCACACACCAATCCCCCCCCCCGCCCATCTATGGGTAGAAACGCATGTGATGGTGGCATGGCAACAGTCCAACCTGGCTCGGCAAGGAAGCCCGAGGCGGACATGGTCGTAGCTGGGTCAGGGTGCCATCCTGCCACCCGCACAGACCAGGAAAGGTGGGGAAAACCATGAACGTCAAGCCAGCCAGCCACCCCCCAATTAAAAAACATTTATTATTGAATGTTTATTAAAAACAAACATTTTACAATAAACAATATCTTAAAATAAACAAAGGAGAACAATCCAATATTTTTCTTGAGTAACACTTATTTACAAAGGCAATGAAAATTTCCTACTAGTAGGCCAGTGACAGAAGAATAAGTGAGGTAAGAGAATGCACACGATGGGGCCGATCCCAAGCTCCAGGCACACTGGCTCATGCACGCACCACTGCGTGGTTTGTGCCCATGCTGTAGGCCCCATGTTGGGGGTGTGTGCGGCTTGCAAATGAGTTTGTGTGTGCATGCCATGTGTGCTCTGCATGCCGGTCTGCAGGGCTTGGGATCGGCCCGACTGAGTTTCCCCTTCATCATGCCACTTATTCTTATTCAGTTCGGTGGATTACTAATGTCAGGAATATGCCCCAGTGCCTCTTGGTACCAAAGGAAAGGCAGCTATTCATTTCAGGATGGGGTTAAATTGAGTGGTATCCTGTTATGCAAAGGCTGGATAAAGTCCTAGGAATCAGACTAGTTCTCGACTGAGAATGGGGCAATGGAGCACAATTATACGCTGAAGGCAAGTGGTACAAGAAAGCCAAATGAATGCTTAGTAAAAAGAGGGTCAGAATCCATCTCCTCCCTCTAACTTGTGTGGCACAGGTGTTAAAACGCTGAGCAGCAAAGAGGTCTCGGAGGGACCTTTAACTGGAAATATTTCAAAGCCTCAGTGGAAAGCGTGAGGATAAAAGGGCGAAGGGTCAATGGTGAAACCTCAAAGGCTGCGTGTGACAGATTTGTTTTTCCATCAGAAGTTGACAGGTGAACCGCGTACATCACGTTTGACGGCTCCAAAGAGTTGACAGAATGTCCGGAATCCGCATGGCGCTCAACACTTCCTGCCACTCACTCCACTCCCTGTTCTGCAAGCACCGACATCTGCTTCTTCTTCGTTGTTGTTTTTTTTCCCCTTCTCATAGCTAGCTCTTTCCCATTCAGGTTGAAATAAGTAAATCAAGTAAATGAATAAATAAGGGAAGGGATTAAAAGACCATAAAGAAGCCAAAGGGCCAGAGAGAAACTCTTCTATAGAAACCAAAAAAGACAGAGGATATAAGAATGCTTTTTGAGCTGTATTTGGATTATAAACAACACCCCCCTCCCACCTAAAAAAAAGAAAAAAAGAAAAACTTCACACCTGCACTGGGAATCCTGCCTAAAAAAACCCAGCCAAGTATTTGAAACAAACACATTTTCATAGTTTTCTGACCCCAAGGCATTTCAATGTCCGTAGCCAAGAATGAGAGTTAAAACGCATGGAGAAAGAGCTAACAAAGCCAGAATTGGCCCATGTAATCAATCCCATTTGCCTTTCTTGCAGGGGTGGTGTGTTGGAGCAAACTCTGGGTGTTTTCACTCAGACATTTAAATAGGAATTAAAGCCTTAATTTCTATGTTAGCTGTCCATCTGGACACCGCAAATCCAAGATTATCATTGAGGCTTAGGGAAAACATTGGTATTTATAAACCCTCGATTGCTAGGGTTTATGATATCCGGATGTCAAACTAATCCTTGATAGTATCTGTCTGTATGACTATCAAGGATTAGTCAACTAATCCTTGATTAAAGCCACAGAGTCCAACGTAAAGACCTGACATCCTCTCTGGGCATTTCCTGCTCTATGGTACATAGGGGCACATATCTGTGGAGCGATCATAATACCTCTGTCATCATTCTGCAATGCATTGCTGAGCACCATGCTTAAATACCCACAGAACAAAGGGATGAGTTTCTATTTTCTTTAACTCAGAAATCAGAAAAAATAAAAAAATCAGATTTTCTTCAATCCCAGAAATCAGTGCGATGAACACAGATGAAAATCACCATGGAATTGAAATTCATCCTGGAGACTGTAATTCCTGATTAACAGCAAGGTTGTGTTCACACAGACTGTCAAGGATTAACATTATCTAGCATTAAAACGTCTGTCTGAACAAACAGGAGTTTGTGAATACTAGTTAATAAATTCTGGTTCTGCCAAGGATTACTTTGTCTGTGTGAAAATGTCCTCTGTCATCCTCATGTGATCAGGATTTGCCTCCAAGACTGTTATTGTTATTTGTGGCAGTGGCAAACACAAGCTTCCACCATAGTCCACAGTCTTGTTGTGCTACGTGCTGTACAGACACATAGGGTGTTTTCAGACATTACGGGGCCGGTTGACCCCGTACCGAAAACAACCAAATCATCCCCCGCCGAGATGACCCCGTCACGCTGTATCAGACGTGCCGGGGGATCCTGGCGGGGAATCTGGGAGGGGGCGGGGCCATGTGGCACAATGTGTGGCCGCACGGCCCCACCCCCCACTCTCCCTATGCCACCTGCCCTCTTGGGAGACAG
>QEPC01006549.1:7811180-7821927 GCA_003113815.1 Sphenodon punctatus | reverse complement strand
AGGTCAGCTGGAAGCGCCTTACTGTAGGTGTCATCTGCCTGTCACGTTTGCACAACAAGGGCATGCCAAGAGACGCTCTTGGAGCCTGTCCCTTAGTTATGGAACTCCCTTCCCTTGGAGATTCATCTTAAGTCCAAACTTAAGACAGATCGTACAGTGCCAAATGCATTGCTACTGCTAGATAAATATTATCATTATTTGTATAACACTGTACATTGTACAGCAATGTACCTGGTACTGAGCAATCATAAGACAGGTCCCTGCTCCAAGGAGCTTACAATCAAGGAAGTCGATGAAGAGGAGACAAGGACGAGCGGAACATTGAGAGAGACAGTGGGTGTTGCTTTTATCCTGCCCATGGTGGGGGCCCCGGGCATGATCTGGTCCAGCCACTGTACCGATGTGCCAGCGGCCAAGGCTGGGACGGGGTGGGGAGAGGGCAGGGCGATGTGCGGACATAGTTCGCACAGTCCTGCCCCCCTCGCTGCTGAGCACGTCCCACCTTCTTGATGGGCAGGCGCAGCAGCCTATGAGGACTCCAGCCCCAGCCCGACATCAGGTGGAGCAGGCCATCACACGTGACAGCCCACTCTACCCTAGTCCGGGGATGGTTGTTCCCGGGCCGCGGCAGCGCTTAGCCCGCACTATGACTTGGCAGGGAGCCAAAGTAACAGCACAGGCTAAAGACTGCCAAGGTCTGGGGACAGCCCTGATCCCTCCCGGGGGAAATATCTGGTGGACGTGACGGCACCACGGGTGGGCACACGAGTTAAAGCGTGGCCACCTGCGGCATCATCACGTCTAAAATATACCCAACCCAGGGATACATGCATGAAGCGGAGAAGTCGCAGGTGCTTAACTTAATTACAGAGGAGAATTAAGCTTAACTTAATTACAAGGGAGAAGGGATGCTGAGCAAAAAAGACAGCATCAGTGACCAGTCGGGGTGGGGACGCACAGCTAGGGAAGGCTTGGCAGGTTTATAGGAGGGATTTGAAGGTTAAAAGGGAGGAAGTTGATTGAATGTGTTCAAGAAGGGAGTTCCAGGCCTGGCGGGGGCTGCATGGGAGAAGGAACCAAGACGTTTCCAGGAATGGGGAGTGCTGGGACATTAGAGACTGGTGGATGAGGAGGAATAAATCTCCTGTATAGGAATATGGTGGGAAACAAGTGAAGAAAGATAGAGGGGACCAAGGCCATGAAGAGCCTTGAAGGTGAAGACAAGGAACTTGGGCTGAATGCATTCGGGTAGAGGGAGCCAGTGTAAAAACGTGCCAAAATTTAAACTTTATAAAATTCCCATGAAAACCACTTCCTGAACCCGATTCCCGCCCACTAAAGGCCCTGACAAAGAAATTGATACTACATTTCCATCCAGAAAATGTTCAGGCTTCAGGTCCGGTGTACCTCCAAAGGAAGAGAGTCTCAAAGCTGTGGGGTAGCCACCAAGAATGCCTCCATGCCCTAGAGACTGGTGCAGTGATGCCACATCCAAGAGGGCACCCCTGACAACCTTTGGGGGAGGTTAGGGAAAGGGTTGTGGGGGGCTAATGGGATTGTTTTCAAGATGGTTTTATTGGGTGTAAGCCACCTTGCGCCTTTATAGGAAGGGCAGCATATAAATTTGAATATCTAAATAAATAAATGTACAGGATCGCGAGGAGGTGGTCTTTCATACAGTAGAGAGTACGGGTGGGACTATCAGTATCAGATTAATCCAATAATACCAATAATTGTCGGTATCAGCAATATTGGATTTTTAACATTGCCTGTTTTATCAGATTTTTAACTTCAATGCCATTTAACAATGACTGTAATGAGAAAATCTGTAATGTTAAAAATCCAATATTCCAAAACCGATAAATCCGATATCGGGAGATCTGTTACCGATAAATCCAATACCCGATAATCCCCCTGGAGTCCCACCCCAGTAGAAAGTAAACTCATCAAATTTGCTGATAATACCAAATTGGGAGAGCTGTGAAAACCTTAAAGGGTGGAACTCAGATTGAAAACACACTTGAGATACTGGAGTTCTTGGCTGAAAACAATAAAAGTAAAGTCCAGCCATGACAAATGTAAAGTATTACATTCACATAGGAAAGAAAAACCAAATCTGCAAATATAAGATAGGAAAACTGGTTAGGAAGAAGCACTGCCAAGAATAATTTGTGAGTTATTTTGGATCAAAGATTGAACGTACATCAACCATGTGACATTACTGAAAAAAAAAGGCCAACTGCCATTTTGGGTTGCATTAACAGAACCATCATAGGTGTGGGAGGATCTACAGGATGCAGGAAGTTACAATACCCCTGTGTTCAGCATTGGTCAGCCCTCTCTTCCAGTACTGTGTTCAGTTTGGGGAGCCTGATTTTAAGAAGCATGTTGACAAACAGGATACGATTTGCAGGAGTGCAATGAAGATGAGGAAGGGTCTGAAACACAAGTCGCAGGAGGAAATACTGATGGAACTGGGCATGTTTAGCCTAGAAAACAGAAGGCTAATGTGGGGGTTGGGGGGAGGGACATGTTGACAGATTTCAAATTTTGAAACGGATGCCATAAAAAAGATACGTTAGGACAATAGGCAATGGTTTTAACTCATAGTAAGGTATAATCATAATCATAAAATAAACTTTGACTGAAATTGCAATCAGACTAGTTAGCTACTGTGAAGGGGGTCATAGACTGAAGGCAAGTGACACAAGAAAGCCGAATGAATGCTTAGAACAGGTCAGAGTCCATCTCCTCCTTCCTCCTCCACATTATTGTATGGTTCTGAAGTGCTCCAAGTGCCATTTGGTTTGGGCGGGGGATGCAATAAATCAATACATATTTAATTATTTATTTATTATTATTATTATTATCACACACACACACACACCACCAAATGACACTTGCAGCACTTCACAAGCCATACAATACACTACAATAAAACAATGTAAAATCCATTTAAAAACAATTTAAAAGGGGAAGGTGACAAAGAGGAAAGACAAAAATACATGAAGAGGAACCAGCAGTGGATCCTAAAAGTGCCTCAGAGACAAAATCCAGGTTCTTTTTAAAGGTGAAGGGGGCGGGGGGGAAACTGGGATGAAATCTAGAGAGAGAACAAGTTCCGCAACGAGGGGTCCACCACAACAAAAGTCCACTCACCTACCAAGTTAAGGCGTGATGGCGTGATCCCCAAACAGTGGGTGTTTCTGAACGCAGATAACCATCGGTCTGAGGTTCAAAAGGAGACTTAGGTTAAAGGATAAACTTCCTAACTCTTAAACCAGTTCAGTTGTGGACTAAGCTACCAAGAAAGGTGGTGGAATCTGTTTCTCTGGGGGTTTTCAGGAAAATACTAGGGTGGCATCGATCAGAATATCCTTCCAGATGGAAGAAGGTTGGGCTAGATGGTCCCTGTGTAGAGCTGTAATGGGGACCTATTTTTGGTACCCGCAGGTAATACTCACATTTTCAAGCACTGTCTTGGGTATTTAACTGGCTACACCATTATCGGTAGATCAGGTACCCAGATACCCCCCACCCAAAAAAAGTCATTTCCAACACAATTTACCAATTTTCCAGTTACCGATCAAAAACTGGGATGGAAAGAAAAATCAAGATGGAAAACCCAAAAATCAGGCATGGAAGTCGATATTCTGGGACCCTGAAGTCAATATTCCAAGATGTCAGGTACTCAAAACAGGTCAATATCTGGTGGGGTTTTTTTTGGTCAATTCGGGTACTGGAAATTCGATGGGTATATCCATTTTTCTACCCTTCCAGCTCTTTAGTTCTTTGGTTCTAAGTTACACCTGGAATATACCCTAACTCAGTGCCTAATTTTTTGTCTGCAGAGAAACTGACCTGCAATGCCACTTTGGGGAAAGCCGTAAATAAATTTGAATTGACCTGCAAAGGGCTGACATGGGGCAACAATGTTACTTGAGAGAGTTATTCCTGAGTAAAATTATCTCCCAGGTTAAATTAAAATCATCTCTCAGGCTAAATAACAGGAAATGTTATTCCCTAAAAACATCCCTTATAAAAGATAATAGGGACAGAAATAGAAAAGCCACATGTTGTAGAACGGAGTCTGTTTCTGTCTAAAGGAAGAATTACTGTTGTTCGCTCTCGGCAGTTAAGATGAACGGTAGCCTGGTAACTCGCCGTAACCAAAATATTGATTGGGTCTAGTCTCTCCAGCCTTGCAAACCCTGCTCCTTCCATAGAGACAGTTTGTGTCAACAAACAACCAGCCCCTTTCTGTTGCTCTGTGTATAGCTCAGTCCATCCTTCTGAAAAGGAGAGAAAGACAATTACCAGGCAGCTATTTATAAGTCAATTTAAAGTGGGACAGAAAGCAAGCAACACACTTGTCCTCTGCAGTTATTCACCAAGGTTGGACTGGACTGTGTTTTGAAATCCCTGTTCTTGCGAACTCATAGCTGGATTCATAGCTGCTGCATCTGCCAAGTGGTAGCCAGACTTCATAGCAAACAGAGACCATTAGCCAAGTCCCTCTTCCGATGGCTGGATGTTCTGTGTGGTCCTGTACTTCACAGCGGCCGAGACTCAAACCAGAGCCCACGCAGCTCATTGGAAACAGAACTAGGTGGCCGGCCCAAGCTAGCCTTGGCCAAGCCACTAGGAACTGAGCTCAGTTTGTATCAGCTGTAAATTGCTACATGCCTTCCCCCTTTGGAGAATGCATCTGAGAGCCAGTTCTGGCCTCCCTGCCAGACGGACCTCACCTTTGCCAACCAATGGTCTGACAGGAGAGTATGGCCTAAGCCAATTAGCAAATTCCCCCATCCAGGGGATGACTGTACGCCTCCTGCTAAGACTGTACCGAGAGCTTTGTGGTCTGGAAGTCATTGGCGCTGGCTCGGTCAAAGGCTTACTTCTGGCAAAAATTCAGAAACCAAAGCAAGCTCTGATCAACTCTAAATTCATGTTCGCTGGACGTTGCTCTTGGCAGACCCAACGCTGGGATGCTTTTATTATTGCTAATAGGGTTAGTGGTCGACAGCTTTGCAGGTGGCCTCTCATCTGAGTTGGTACCAGAATTGGCACCACGGGGAATTGTCTATGGGTGGAGACAAACCATTAAGACATGTATACTGGAGAAAGCATTATCCTGGCCTGCTCCCTTTAGAGTAGGAGTGGGGAACCTCACACTGGAGGCCAAATGTTGCCTTTGGCTTGGTTTTATTTGGCTCCTTTCCAGTGCCAGGAGGATCTGGCCTCCAAATCCGTTTCTGACTCTCAAAACAACAGGGAACAGGCACACCGCATGAATCCAGTGTGGTGTAATAGCTACGTGTGCAGTACTTGTACTTGGAAGTGGGAGAGACCCTGGTTTGAGTCTTGCCTTAGTGAGAAACTCACTGAGTGACTTTGGGCCAATCACAATATTCTTTCAGCCTAACTTACCTCACAGGGTTGTTGTAAGGATTAAAAAGTTGCTAATTGGTTCTTTGTGAAGCTCTCTGAGTGCCCCTACCTTAGAATCATCTCGTTACATACTGAGAACTTCAGGCCAATGATACCTCTAGTCCAATGTCCTCTTTCTTGTTGTAGTCAGTATGGGATAACAGAGGACATGAAAAAGAAACAGCATTTATGGTGTCATCTATCCCCGATTCCCAGTAGGGGTGCCAGATCAAAATAAGGGACAACACAGAGCTGAGAGATATTGAAACAAGGGAGGCCCATGATTGAGTCATTCATTAATTCATTCTTTCCTCTATCCCACCGTGTTTTTATCTAGAGAGCCTGTGCAGTATAGCGGATAAGGTGCTAGACTTAAATGTAGGAAGCCAAGGTTTGAATCCTATCCTTGTTGGGAACTTACTGGGTGTTCTTAGACAAATGTCAGTCTCAGTTCCCCGTCTCTGGGATGTGTGTGTTCCCTTTACTTGTAGATTGTAAACTCATGGGGCAGGGACCTGTCTCCTAAAAATCTGTGACTGCAAGGGGCTGTGTATGCCCAGCAGCGCTGTAGAAAGTAGTAGTATCCCAAGGGCTCAGGGCATTGATAGAAGATCCCGCTGAGAAGCGGGATCATCCAGCACCGGCATCTGTCCCCTGGCTTCCTCTCTCTGCTGTGTCTGCTGTTCAGACACGGCAGAGAGTCTTTGTGCGCATGCGCGCCCTTCCGCACATGCACACAAGCCCAGGGAACCCGGAAGTGCAGCGTTAAGCCGGCACTTCGGGGATCCGCGTTGGAGGGGGCAGGATTGCCTGCCCCCTCTGACGCGGGATAACATGCGGCCCGAACGCATAGACGAGCGCAAATAAAGGCGGCTGATCAAAGGATCAGCCGCCTTTTTTGTCTCGTCTATAAACGGCCTCAGAGCGGGCAACAAACCAATCTCTCTCTGCTGCCCACGTACCTGGTCAAATAATGTTCTCTGGCGCTGTGAGGTTCAAAATAAGGATCTCTGTTTTGTTCTGTAGGCTCTAAAATAAGTGATGCCTGGCAACCCTTATTCCCAGTTTATATGAATCAGATTTAGGGACACTCAACATTTGGTTGCATCCCCCAACTACCTTGGCTAATTGCCACTGGTTGTCCTAGCCTCTATGACTTTGTCTAATCCTTTTTTGAACCTACATAAGAAGTGCCATTACTGGGTCAGACCAATGGTCCATCCAGCCCAGCATCCTGTCTCCAACAGCAGTCAGCCTCGGTTGCCTCAGGGGAGTACACAGCAGGTTACAATAAGCAATCCATTTCCTGCCATCTTCCCCCCTGGTTCTGACAATCAAGGGTTCCATTCCCCTGACTAACCTAACTAGTAGCCCTTTAGGGACCTGGCCTTCAGAAAATTCATCCAGTTCCTTTTTG
Organism: Sphenodon punctatus; assembly: GCA_003113815.1. Classification (NCBI taxonomy): domain Eukaryota; kingdom Metazoa; phylum Chordata; class Lepidosauria; order Sphenodontia; family Sphenodontidae; genus Sphenodon; species Sphenodon punctatus. The sequence continues at coordinate 7,815,080 of QEPC01006549.1, read as the reverse complement.
AAGCCAATTACACTGCATCCTCTGGAAATGTAGTCCATAAATTTATTGTATGTTAGGTGAAAAAAATATCTAGCTATACTAATGGCCTTCACAACATCCCACGGCAATGCAGTCCACAAGACAATCATGCAATGTGTGCGAAAGGTTTCCATTTTGTTTGTTCTAAAGCAGTAGACTGTTAATTCCAGCATGTTCTTGTATTATGAGAGTAAGGGGTAATAATTAACAGCTCCCAATTCACTTTCTTCATACTGTTAGTGATCTTATATACCTTTATCCTATCCTGCCTCATTAGACTCCTTTCCAGGTGGAAGCGGCCTCTTTAAAATCTCTCTTCATTAGAGCTGAATCAAGTATTTGGGATGAATACCAAATCTGAACATTTGGTATATTTGTGTCCGTGTTAACAAAGCGGATACAAAGTACTGTTTGCTCCTTGCTTCGTTTGTGAATCTGAATATTTGTTCTCGTTATTTCATTCTGGTGGTAACTTTGCTTACTTTGCTTAGTCATTAACTTGGCTTTTGTATTTCGGTTGCTTTGCCTGTTTGGTATTTGATCCTTCATTCCCTTGGATGCTAGTACCGCCAAAATGGCTGAAGTACCAAAAAAAACAAAGCAACCCAAATACTGAAGTGGAATTACCATAGAAAACAAAGTAAATGATGTATATTTATTTATTTATTTATTTATTATTAATTTTTACTAATTAGTCATTATTATTATTTTATTATAGCACCAGCAGTGAATCTGTCACTGTACGATTAATAGTCTATAATCTGTATGATTATAGACAGGTCCCTGCCTACCCAAGGGAGGGGGAGACAAGGGATAAGTGAGCATAGGGAGAGACAAGGATACATTAGAAGGTAAGAACATAAGAAATGCCGTACTGAGTGAGACCAATGGTCCATCAAGCCCAGTATCCTGTCTCCAACAGCGGCCAGTCCCAGTCACATAGGAGAAGTACCAGCAGTCACAATGGGCAATCCATTCCCTGCTGATCACTCCCTGCTCCTGACAGTAAGAAGTTGCCATCTCATAATCTACTTGGCTAATAGCCATTAATGGACCTATTCTCCAAGAACATATCCAGTCCTTTTTTAAACCCGGTTACACTACAGGCCCTGACAAGCTCCACTGGCAACAAATTCCATAATTTAACTGTGTGTTGAGTGAAAAAATACTTTCTTTTATTTGTTCATGAGGTTGAGAAGTTGCAGGTGCACGTGCTCAACTTAATTACAGGGAACTAACTTAGTAACTTAGGCTGCATTCCCATCTGCGGTGGCGGTGGCGGCAGCGGGAGGGGCAAGGGAAGACACGGCAGCACAGGATTTTGGCGCCCTGACATGCACGAGAGAAGCCGCAGCAGATCCCCGTTCACACTGGCTCTTTTCCCGTCGGCCGGCTCCTCCATGCTGCCGCTTCTTCCCTCACCCCTCCCACTGCCATCACTGCCGCCGCAGGTGGGAACGCAGCCTAAGGGTGAAAACAGACATGACACTAACCACCCTTTAACCACCAAGGGTGGTTAAAGGGTGGTTAGAGTCATGTCTGTTTTCACCCTAAGTTACAGGGAAGAAATTCTGAAGTGGGGGGGGAAGAGGATGATTTTCACTCTGTTAAGACTGGGCCTTGGATTTTAGGGGGGGTTTCCTAGGTTTCCACTAGGCCAAGGGAGGGCCCAGGGAGGGAATAGGGCCAACATTCTGCCTCTGCCTACTCTGAAAATTTCCTAGCGGCACTCAGCTCATTTGGAAAGGGCCCCTCCAGGAAGGAAGCTTTCGGTGTGGAGGATGAAGTGCTGGCCCTGCCCACTCTTAAAACTTCCTTTCCGGAAAAATTGCTGCCTCCAGAGTGGCGGTTGCCTGAAGTGGCCGCTCTCATCCCGACCCCTTATGGATTCCCAACCCTCCCACAGTCAGAACTAAAATGAGTCGTAGCTTTGCTACGCATGGGTAATAATTAAATACCTGTCATTTGGAGCAGCTTATTGGTTATCTAGTTGGAAACCAATTACCAAGTTGGACAACCAACAACAAGAAACCCCAGGTAATATCATTATTGGGTTATCCATTTTCCATTTTGCTGATTTCCCGATTTCCGGGTTACCTGTTTTCCATTTCTGGGTTGTCATTCATTGCTTGGTTACTTCATTTGAACCAACCAATTGGAATCTGCACAGGCACAGCACCCCCTTCTCTCTCCCCTCCTTTAAGTACTCAAGATCACTCTCTATTGCAGAGTCACCGCTTGCCCACCGTAAGTCATGCAGGATCAGGGCCGAATACTCAATGGTCTCTTGTGTCCATTTATTCACATAGCCTCCCCCGTAAGTCTCTATACACACACTTTTCCCACCCCTTGTAGCTCTCAGTCCAAACAACCCCCTTGGGCTTGGTCACCCTCACCAGGCTCCCAGAGTGGATTTTGTTTCCCCAACAGACTCTAGCAACCCTTGAGTCTCAGGTCTCAATCTCTTGGGCGTATCACTTTTCCCCAGATGCTCCCTGCAGCTCTCTCAGTTTCTGGCTCAGGCCTCCCCAGCTCTGACCGTTCCCCAAGGCCTCGCAGCCAATATTCCTCTGCCTGGCATGAGAGCATTCTCCAAGATCCTGATTGTCTAGTGTCTCTCCAGCACTGAGCAGAGCTACCCTCAGGCTACTGCCACCCCCAATGCAGCTTCTCTGTTAAGTAGGCACTACCCAGTCTCCCTACCAGCACTTGCTGCTCTGTCAGCATAACCCACGTCAGCGCTCACTGCCTTAAAGGGCTTGTAGCCCCAAATGGCTCTGTCCTGCTGCACTGTCCTTCGTTTTGTTTGGAGGATTGTGTTAGGAGGTAAAATGTGTGACTGGTGGAACGATAAATAACGTACAGACAAAAATAGCCGGAAATGAGAAAATGCATGGAAATGCACAACCTGTCACTAAAATCCGCCACTGTAGCCGAGGACTGGAGGGTGGCAAATGTAACCCCGATATTTAAAAAGGGATCCAGAGGTGATCCTGGAAACTACAGACCAGTAAGTTTGATGTCTGTGTTGGGCAAAATGGTGGAAACCATCATTAAGGACAGAATTACAGGGCATGTTGACAAACATGGCTTAATAGAGAAGAGTCAACACAGATTTAGTAAATGTACGCCGTGCCTCACTAACCTGTTGGAATTCTTTGAGGGTGTAAATAAGCATGTGGACAAGGGAGACCCGGCAGATATAGTGTCCCTGGATTTCCGGAAAGCATTTGATAAGGTCCCTCATGAGAGACTCTTGAGAAAATTTAAAAGTCATGGGATAGGAGGTAGTGTCTGGTTAAAAGATTGAAAGCAAAGGGTTGGACTAAATGGTCAGTTTTCACAATGGAGAGATGTAAAAAGTAGCATGCCTCAGGGATCTGTATTGGGACCCGTGCTGTTTAATGTATTCATTAACACATTAATGAATTCAGTAATACATTAATTAATGATTTGGAAAGGGGTTTTAAGTGTGAGGTGATCAAATTTGCAGACGACACCAAGTTATTCAAGGTAGTTTAAACATGAGAAGACTGTGAGGAACTGCAACGGGATCTTATGACACTGAGTGCCTGGGCATCTAAATGGCAAATGAGATTTAATGTGGGCAGATAGCGGGGATAGAGAATAAAATTGAGGAGTTACCACTCAAGAAAAATATCTGGGGGTGGCTGTGGACAATACAATGAAATCCACAGCGCAGTGCGCAGCAACAGTCAAAAAAGCAAACAGAACGTTAGGAATTATTCGGAAGGGGATAGAGAATAAAACTGAGGATGTCGTAATGTCTCTATACAAATCAATGGTGCAACCGCACCTCGAATATCATGTGCAGTTCTGGTCGCCCCATCTCAAAAAAGACATAGCTGAACTAGAAAAGGT
>QEPC01006549.1:7777613-7794313 GCA_003113815.1 Sphenodon punctatus | reverse complement strand
GGGGGGGGGGAGAAAAAAGATCCCATTCTTCCAAAGCTTTCAAAATCAGTCCTTTATCACGCTGCTGCCAAAACACTTGGAATGGCATTTTACTGCTTCACACCATGGGACAACGCTTTGGAAAAACTGACCTCTAAAATTAGCAGTGATCCCATTTTAGGATTTAAATAGAATCCCATGACCCCGAAGAGCAGCAAAGCTGTGCAGAATATAACTAATGTCAGTCAGCATTGTGACTACGAGGGCTCATGATGAATGTCGTATCTGACAATTTCGTCTGCTTTCCGCCGGGTCCGACCAAGTGTCTATTATTATATAGCACTATCAGTGTGCAAAGTGTTTTACAAGTTTGGGGTAGGTCATCTCTGCTACAACATTGTGAGGTAGATGGGTCATTACTGTTCCCATTTCACAGATGGGGAACTGAGGCTGAGAAAGAGTGTCTTACCCAAGGCTACCCAGTGTGTTTGTGGTTAAGATGGGATTTGAACCCTGGTGGTGTTGTGACCAACTCTTCTCCAGGGCTGGGGTATAAACCATAGGCAAAAAAATGTTCCACTCTAAATAAATACAGTCCACACTATTTTCTTCTCTAGTGGGAAGCCAGACTACAAGGCCACAGACATTTGCTACCACTCAGCAAGAGGGACAACAATACAAATTAGGGTAGGAATCAGTATGCACTTTTGCATTCCCAAAGATAACCCATTCCCAAAAATGAATATCCAAATTCATTTTCATCGTTGTAGCAAACATTTGCTTTTTCATTTTGGTATCTATCACTCTGGTGTTTATCACTATGGTATTTCAGTAATGTAGAGCCACCAGATCTGCTCTAAAGTTAAGCATCATAAAATCACGAACATTCTACTCATTATGAAATTGGTATAATTTGTCCTATCAGTTAGTAGGAAGGATTGCTTAGGTGAGGGGTAGAAACTGTCCAAATTTCAGCAAACTCGGTTAAGATATGGCTGAGTTATAGCAATTTAAAGTTTGGAGGAAAAATCTTTTTTATTTTTTTTTATTGTTTCTCCTCAAATGTTAGTTCTCTGAGAAGTATGTGAAATTACCTAGGAGTGCTGGAAAATTCAAGTGTAACTTCTAGTTTTTTCATGTTTTTAGGTTTTGGAAATCTATTCTGTAGTTTTGAAGTTATGATATTTTGAAGTTCCCATTTTGTCAAATGGGGTGAGTGAGAAAAGCAGCTCTTCACCATCTGTTTCAATACTTTGTTGACTTTTGTTACTTGGTTCTTCAGAATTCAGCACTTTTGCAACTTCCTGCTGTGTTACACCACACAGACAGACCGATCACATTCACACCCCAAAATTCTGAAAGCCCCGTCCAGTAGCACTGCTGAAGACACAGAGTACCAAATTCAGAAATGCTGTTTTCAACTATGCAATTTGCATAGGTTACACCCTTATTTATCCCAGAGTGACCTTGCCAGTCACTCATGCCCTGGTGACTACAAGGGTTGACTTTTGTAACTCCCTCTTCCATGAGCTTCCGACAGTGCTTCTCCATCACTTGCAGCTTGTTCAGATTGTGGTGTATGTCTGCTTACTGGTCTGGGCAGCCACGATCATATGGCGCCTGCCCTGTGTTCTCTGCATTGGCTGCCTCTAGAGTGATGGATTAAGTTTAAGATCATGTTGATGGGTTTTAGGACCCTGAACAGTTTTCTATATTCAAGACCTACTCCTAGAACCTCACACCAATGGGGATCTGCACCCAGGAACCACCCACTGTCTGGGGGTTCCGCCATCACATCTGAAGTCATCAGGTGATCGGACTGTGGTGGGCCCCTTGGTGTAGAACTCACTCCTCCGCAGAAGTTCATCTCACTTCCTCCCTCCTTACCTGAAAAAGCACCTGAAAATGTGTTTTTATTCTCTAGGTGCTTTTAAGATCCACGAATGGTTCCTTCAATGTACTTTATCCTCCTTTTTCCTACCCCATTTTAAAGTTTTTAATAACTGTTTTAAACTGCTTTGTATTATTTATATTTTTTTTAACTTTTTAAAGTGTTTTTGTAAAGCACTCTGCCATGTAAGGAAAGGGTCACTACATAAATAAAATAACTCATATTCATATTATTATTCAATAACAAAATGCCTTGATACCAAAGTGTATGAAATACTGAGTACCAAATTACTGGAGTAATGAAGCGACAAACGGCAAAATGATGAAGTGATTGAAATCCTGAAACCACAAATGAATATTCAAACCGTAAATGATAATGGAACCAAATATTCCTCTATTTACTTCACTGAACCCTACGCAAATATACTAAAGGCCTCAAATTAGATATTCACATTTAATATTTATTTTGAGTCTAATATAAATGTTGTAAAAGCTATTCCAAAGAGGAGTTGTGAGGGAGGATGAGAGGAATTCAAAGCAAGAATTTGTGGGCCCAGGCTGTAGATAAAACGTGGGCCACTGGTTCCCCATCACATCGCATGTGTCTCCACCCCCTCAGGGGCACCCTTCCCAGGGCCGTAGAGGTGATCGTATTTGGGGGCCCATTGGGAGAGAGTGGGGCCCCCACACCCTGTCCTGGTAAAAACAGGGGCTGCTGGGGGTGGGGAGCAGAAGTAGAGAAAATAGAAAGTTCTGGGGACGTCACCCTCCGGTTGCCTTGCAGTAAGGCCCGTCCAGCTCAAAGTTAACCAGGGACAAAAATCAGATTGAATGGGACTTGTGCTCATTTTAAAAGATAGCACATTGCCACAACTGGAGAAAAAGAACAGTGAAACGGTTAGAACAAACATCTGTCATGTGCGGGGAAGCAGATTAAAAATACCTTTGTAACAAAGTAATTTTTGACAGGAGGAAAATAGAAATACACGAGTTAAATTAGCCTTCAAATACATGGCCAATTTTCTCTTCCCGGCCCCATGTAGTAAATGCAATATACCACTTTGGAAATACAATGAGAGAATTGTACATGGGAGCTGACAACACACATGATAGGAATTAGTAATGGAAACACAAATCATCCCAGTTAGGCAGGCATGTCACAGGAAGGGCTCAGGCCATTACTGCTAAAGGAAAGGAAAGGAAAGGAGGGGAATTGAAAGACAAGCAAAAGGGAATTCATCTGCAAAGTCACCGGGCAGAAAAAAATTCTCTCAATTAGACATGAGGCAAAATCTTGGTGGTTTTGAAATTTGGACTGATCCAAAGGCCAGTACATACATTTAGCATGTGATCTAGTTCTGTTACCTGCAAAGATTTTGCTGAGTTATTGTAAGGGTGGAATGAATTGGGCTTATCTAATTCACTCAAATCAGATTCTATCCGTTTCCAATAGCACATTTTTTAATTTGACGTAATAGCTCGAGAAGGTTTTCATGGACTTGGACTTCATTGAGATCCATGGCAGCTGAAGTTTGCCTTTGACTAGTCAAAAAAGCCATTAAACATCCAAGCTACTCAAAGTTAAACTCGGACTTTGTTCAAACTCACCCAGTCAAATAACATATCCTGCACCATGTGACAAATAGCCAATGACAAGCTCTTGTTGAACTTCAGCTGAAATTCTCATGGTTTTATAACACACTTTTTGCTGTCAGGCTTTTTAGAAACTCCAAAAATCACAAGACTCAGGATTAAATCATGAGAGTTGGCAACCAAGGAAATGGAAGGACGACTCACCATGCATTTCCCATGCTTCCTCCTCCTCAGGATCTTGTCCATATGTAGGGGAACAGGAGTAACAAAGATGTTGGAAGACTGAGTGGTGTGGCAAGGTCCATTGTAGAGTTTTCCACCATAGATTCACAGTGTGATCCTCCACCAAAAAGTGTGCTTGTGTGCAAATCTCAGTAACTTCAGTTGGATTCAAACACTAACTGCTACTCCTACTCATTTCTATAGTGATACTCGGTGTACGCAGTGCTTTGCAGTCAGATTTTTTGGAGACACTCCTTGCCCAGTGGGCTTACAATCTAATATGGACAAGGATGAGGAGAACACAGGGAGAGACAGACACACACATTCCCATTTTACAGACTTGGAACTGAGGGTATTTTCAGATCCCACGCTCAACCACACTGAATTCCCACATGGTGAGCAAGGGACCGTAACATCTGATGGGGGGAAATGAAATTCCCCCCCAGATGTTCACCCCCATGAATCACGGGGAGGAATCACATTCACCAAACAATCAGAGGTCCCGGAGGGGCCAGTCCCGATCGCGTGGTGAATGTGATTTCCCGCCATGATGAAGGGGCCCGTCCCGTCTGGACGGCTACCACGGCCCGGAATCGGCGGCGGGATTCCGGGCCATGGTCAATTCGGGCGGGCGCTGCAGCCGCATTGGCCATGGCACCCGCCCGTCTCCCCAGAGGGCGGGCAGCGAGGGAGCATGGGGGGGCTGTACGGCCGCATGTTGTACCACGCAGCCCCGCCCCCTCCCCGATTCCCCGCCGGGATCCGCCAGCATGTCTGTTGGACGTGCCGGTTTGATCCCAGTGGGGGATCAAAGGGTGATTCCGTGACGGGGCCAATACAGGCCCCGTCACGTGTGAAAATACCCTGAGACTGAGAGGTTGTGTCTTGCCCAAGGCTACCCAGTGAATTCATGACTAGGGCAGAATTCAAACCCTGGCTTCCCAGGACCAAGTCCAGCACCTCCTCCACTACACCCCACTGGCTCTCTAGGCTGAGAGGTTGTGACTTGCCCAAGGTCACCCAGTGAGCTTATGGCTAGGATAGGATTTGAATCCTGGTTTCCCAGATCCGAAGTCCAGCATCTAATATTCACTATACCACACCAATTCTCCCAGTGGTGATAGACATGCTAACATACATAATATCCTACCAGAGAGATTGCAAGCAACCTCAGTTTTGGTGGAAGAATCTTCTCCATCTTCAACAGATGCTGGTCCAGGCCATTAGAAACAGAGCTGACATAAATATGTCATCTTGTGTTTGCAGATACAATATGTCCGAATGGAGGGCTGGCCTTACCACTGAGTAACCCAGGCACCGATATTTTTCTCAACTTCCAGGGGGCCTTCAGTGGGCAGGGTGTGGGGCATTCATTCCCTTCCAGCGGAACCCCAAACATGACCCCCCTTAGGGCCCTGTGCAGGGTGCCCCTGAGGGTTTGGGGCCAACATGGACCCTGCATTTGATTTTTGACGTGGACCCCACAAATTGTAAGGCCACTGATGTTCAGCTGCACCACTAACTATCCAAACACAACACCAAATTTTCATGCTCATTAATAGAGGTAGTCCTCTGGGGGAAATTATGGATATGGATTCGCTACTGTTCATATCTGTAAAATCCAGATTTAAATATGGATTCATGTTACGGATCCATATTTTAATCCATTTAAAAATAAAAGCTAATTTAAAAATCTACAAAAAGAACTGTGCATACACAAAATGGCCACTGGACCATTCGTGCATGTGCACCCTCTTCCAAAATGGCGATGGTAGCATCACTGTCATTTTGGAAAATGGCAGGCAGTTTGTACATACACAGTGGCCACTTTGCGCATGTGCAGACCAGCTTCCCTTTCCAAAATGGCAGCTATATTGCTGCTTCCCTTTTGGAAAAGCGCGCACATTCACAGAATGACCTGGTTGCCATTTTGCACATGCGTAGGTTTGGTTTTTTGTAATGATTTATACATTTTAAAGCAAAGCACAGTGGGCGTGTTTGTTACAGTTGAGGTTTGGTGTGGATTAATCCATAACTGCCCATTTACAGGCAGTTAGGGATTATTCCGAATCTGAACTTCCCACCCCTACACATTACTTTAGATATTTCATTCACTTTGGTATTTCGCGAATATAATTCACATATCCAAATGCATCACCGAGTATCCAAATTACATTTGGTGAACAAAGCAGGAAGTAAATAGTGTTTCACACATTTTTTGTTCAAAACAAAACGGATTCTTTTGGATATTCATTTCAGTTCCAATTAGAATTAGCAGAGACTTTTTAAGTTCATCCTCTCTGCTTTGTTACATGCAAACGTGATGCAATTTAGATTGGTTTAAACCATTGTGTAAGGGATGGGCAGACTTGGGGATCAGGCCGGGGTGGTGGTGTCAGAGTTGGGATTTAAGGTGCACAGGGCAGGACAAATGATGTTTTCAAAAGGATGCTACCACCACCACGTCCTTCTCCAGGCAGTGATGGGAGCCGTCTCTCCAGCTAGGACTTAGCCCAGCCACCAAACAAATGTTATGATGGGTATGCCGGGAAGGGGGCATGGAGACGCATGGATGTGCATCCACACAGCCCTGTCCCCATGCTGCGTGCACAGTCCCCCCCCCCATCCCCTGGCTGATGGGAAGCCACGGCTCTCAGCACTGGGGGGGAACCACAACCGGGAGAAGTACTTTGGCCATTCATCCGTAATGACGCACTTTACACCTGGTCAGGAAGCCGCTCCCCAGGCAGTGTTAGTGCTTAGCCCGAGCTGTGTCCTGGGGATGTTTCCAAGTCACAGCCCAGGGAATGGCCTTGGCTAACATCTGTCAGTGCTTTCTGATGTGACAGTAGCCCGCAATTCCACGCGGGGCAACACGTGCAAATGTGGGCTATTGTCACGGCTGAAAACACTCAAAGCAGATAGAGTGAAAATCAGGACAGGACAAATTCAGGAACAGGCAGGGAGGTGGTCAAATAATTCTCCCCAACTTCCTGGCGCTACCAGCACACCTGACAGCCAACCAGGAAGCTGGAAGGTGCGGCAAGGGTCAGAGCAGACAAGAGGAGTGGAGTGGCTAGGCCTCAGCAAGCGGTAATGGCACTGCAGGCCCAGCCACTGTGCTGGTAACACGCATCCACATGCCCATCTGAAGGCAGCATGGGGGGCACACACTCCCATGACCCAAGCACCACCTCAGGGGCGTAGCTAGGTTGGAGTGGACCCAGGGACAAGAAATGGACTTGAAAAACCCCTCCCATTCTCTCCTCTGTCCCCCTCCTTCCTCTCCCCAGCATCCATATTGCAGGAAACTGTCCCCAATTATATTGGCACTGCAGGGATGCCGTTATCAGAAAACAGAAGAACCCCGTAGCACTGACAACTCCAGACCAGAGCCAGCCCCACAACACAAACACCTCCTAGCTCCACAGAGCCCATGGAACACATCCCCACCCCACCCCAACCCCAGTGCCACTGGATGCTCCGCATCACAGACAACCTCAATAGCACCATAAAAACACCAGGGCATCTCCTAGCTAGCTCCACAGAGCCCCTTGCAACAGTGGCCCTCTAATTCCAGAGAACACTTCCATAAAACTTCTCCAGAGACGCAAAAAGAATTCCAGACACACCTTCCTCCTCTTTAAACATAATTTTGGTACCATCAAATAGTAAATACAAAACAGCTTTGCAGTAAATCTTTGACATCGTAATAATTTGATACTGCTATAAAATTAAATAAAAAACTACAAAACTTGGGTCATATTTGACCTCTTCTTTTAAATTAAAAGCTGCTTTAAAAACAGTATTTGTTCCCCCCTAAAGTCTTACAACAATTAACTTACTAAAGCAAATGGAAAATACAGTCAGTTTTTCCAAATTAAACACGTAGTGCATAAAGACACTTTGAGGTCTTTGGCTAAAATAAATAACATAAGGAAGCCCATTTTAAAAGCGTAATTCAGTTCAAGTAAAAAATAAAAGATCTATAAACGACCATATTTTAGACTCAAACAGTGCTTGAACCACCTTGCCTGTCTAAAGTAATAAATCCATGCCTGCACTTTTTAAAGGTGCATAAAAACTAGCCAGTAGGACCTGGTGATTCTCTCTGCACTTAACTCCTGTGTTTTTATCAAAATACCTCCCATTGATTTCAGTAGAGTTACTCCTGAGTCACAGTAGTGTGTAAGTTATAGCAATCCCTGACCAACTCTGCCTTTTTGCCTCTGAATTTATGCCAGTTCATTCAACCCTGATGTAACTTCACTCATTAGCAATCGGTGGTAAATTATTAAACATTTTAAAAAACTTTCAAGCTTGTCAAAAATTTGGGCTAGAAGCCCTTGCTCATGCCAGGGACTCTTGGACAGTGACTGGTTTTTATTTGGCCCCTTTGCAGTGCCTGCATCTGGCCCATCATGGCTTCAGCCCCTTCCTTCAAGCACTGAAGGAATGCACTCAGGAAGAAAGGAATGGAGCTGAGGTTAGGGGCTGGATCTGTGGGTCAGATCCATGATCTAGTTCCCACAGGTTCCCATCCCTCGACACTTATCTGGACCATGGTGCTTGTCCTAATTTTCAAATGGTCCTGAGTTCCAGGGGGAAGGTTCCCCACCCTTGCCCTACAGGCTTACCAGCTTTCCCCATTGACAGTACTCTAACCCCCTTGCCGACAGGGTCAATAACGGGAGTTTTGCCTTGTGCGGAGAGAGGCCGGAGCGGAGTGGGGAGAAGAGCCCTGCAGCCACAACGCTGGGGAGAGCTAGGCACTGAGGCACCACCTGCCCAGCATGGTGTGGATCCTCCCCAAGAACCCCAAACCTCTGGATCCACTAGGGATGGGACTATTGGCGAATTATCGGCTACCGGTTTTATTGGTATCGGATTAATCCGATATCAGATTTATCAGTATCGGTATATTGCTTTTTTAACATTGCTCATTTTTCAGATCTTTAACATTGCGGCCATTGTTAAAATGGCCATGATGTTAAAGATCCAAAAAAACGGCAATGCTAGAAAACCAAGATACCAATACAGATATTATCCGTATTATCGGATTAATCCGATATCGCCAATTATCGGCATTATCTGATTAATCCGATACCGATAGTCCCATCCCTACGATCCACTACCTCCCCAGCTGCCTGTCCAGTGGGAGATCTCTCTGCTGCCCGGCGAGCAGCAACCCCTGCCAGTGCCTAGCTTCCTGCTTTGCATAGGACGGAGGGCGGGGAGGACAGAAAGTCCCAAGCACAGAAACTGCAATAGTCTCTGTGCTTGGGACTTAGAGCCCTCCCCCCACCCCCCTTGATTTAAGTGGACTGCATAGAGGAAGGATCACCTCATTCCTCGAGGCTCCCCTTTGCCACTAGTTCTCATACCTAGTATCATAACTCAAGGAATAGCAAGTGTTTGCTAGCTTCACTCATCTGATTTGCACAAAGGGTGAAAACAGACATGCACTTTAACTCTGATTTAACACTTCTTAGGCATGTTGCAGGGCTGCATAGGGTATCAGTACAACCCTGCAACATACCTAAGAAATGTTACAGTGGTCTTAAAGCAGAGTTATATGCTTGTCTGTTTTCAGTCAAAGAGGCAAGCTCTGCACCTATTGGGAGCTTTGCTACTTAATTTTATTGTGGGCCCAATCCTGTTCCCAGAAATAACCCCTACAGTCTGTGCCTTTCATTCAAGGAGCTGCTAATATTCTGTAAGCTTCTGCAGTTCACAGCCCGTCTATGAGGGACTATTCCCATTTCAGAGAGAGAGAAAGAAAGACACTAATTGCCAGATCCTAATTTTCAGTAGCAACCACCAAATGAGTGTTTAACTTCAGACACATCGGGCCTGACTGGTTGGTGGCGCTGAGCTTTTCACAACTCCCACTGACTTCAGCTAGAGATAAAAGCACTTCACAAAGTTTGGCTTAAATTGGGGGCCTAGAAGCCACGGAGACACTGCTAACTTTTTTGAAGTTAGCTTTTCACAGTTCTCTGCCCCTAAAATTCTTGTAACTAAGGATAAGCTGTATTGCCACCCCCAAGCATTCAGAATCTTAAGTCAGGCCACACTAAAAATCGCAAGTTCAAAAAAAGAGTAAGGGTTAATTCTTTGTAGTTGCCATCTTTTTTGCACACTTAAATGTAATGATGTTTCTAAAACCACAGAGGATAAAACCTTCTATTTTGTTAATACTAATGCAGAGTAGGGATGGGCGAACAGAATGCAGTTCGGATGTTCAGTCGCTCAGTTCGAAACCCAAGTTCGGGTTTGATGGTTCGGTTCAGTCGAGTTCGGGTTGGCCGAACTTGGCCAAACAGTCAAAAACAGTGAAACCGAAACGAAACCGAAATCGAAACCTGTTGTTTTTTGGTTTTTTCCTGAAACGACGTTTTTCCTGCCCCTGAATTCATCCGAAGTAATCCTAACACGACCAAACTGTTCATTAATTCATGAGTTTGGTTCGGACGTTTGGTTCGGATGTCTGAACAGACTGAGTTTGGTCTGAACTCCGAACATCTGAACCACATTCGCCCATCCCTAATGCAGAGATTCTCATATAATGACCAGAAGCTGGAGCTTTAAGAAAAACTAAATAGCTAGAGACTTGCAATTAAAAAACCCAAGAAACAAAAAATAATTGCAAGAGGCAGTAACATTGTATTAAGAGATGCATCTCTTTCAGTTGATTTTTTTCCTGTGCATTGATAGTGATTGCACTATTCCATCCTGTCCCTTCAGTGTCTCTGATCCTGCAAGATACCCCATTGAACATCAAATTAAGGGGGTGTCTCTTGCATAATGCAGCTTTCAGGATCAGGATCAACCCGTATGATCAGGGGGAACAAACTATCACACCAGTACAAGGGAAGCAAACATTTTAAAGGTTGGCAAAGTGATTTCAAATCTACAAGAACTTGAAACCTGCCGACATAGGAACAGTAGTTGCTTTAATTCACTTTCCCTGCTCCAGGCCCCCACCCCACCCCCAGGGAGGAAGTTGGAACACTGAAATCAACAAAAACAACAAACGCCAGTCACCTTGCTTGCTTGTGTTTCTTTTCACCACACCACCCACTCTGACACCAGCAGCTGCCTCTCCTCCTGACTCTCTCCAGTCTGCCTCATGCTGCTGCCGCATGTCACAGCCCCTGTGCCATGCAGGACAGGTGGGGCAGAACTCAGTTCAACTTCAAAAGGTTGCTACCTTGTAAACAAGGTTCTTCGAGATGGCTCTTAACAGTCTCACAAATGTGAGAATTTTCAAAACCATCTCAAAGAACCTTATTTACAAGGTAGCAACTTTTTCACCATCACTAGATTGAGCTTTTCCCGTTGTGCTAGGGGAGCGGGAGGGGCTTCAGACCACATGTCCACTTCCAGTGAGGGGGATGGGGGGCCCATGCAGCAGCCAGGACCCAGGCTTCGCCAGGTCGATTTTTTAAAATGACAATTAAAACAAATTAAAAATTAGTATAGTAGGGTTTAGATACCATAGGGATGGGCTCCCAGACCAGCATGGGCCCTGGGACAAATCTCCCACCTGTCCCTAAAGTAGCTACGTCCCTGCGACCATCCACGCATGCTCACTCAGAGAGCATTGGGGAAAATTTGGGATTCTCCATGCGGGCGCATGCGAAAACATGAGTGGGTAGGAGCGCACACCCACCCCCGGCCTGTTTGAATCCCCCCACTCACCGCACGTGCATGGGCCGTCCGTGGCCATCCCACACAGTGCACATGGACCCAACCCCCAGCTGTGCCTGTTTAAAAACGGTCTCTGTCATAATGTGGCTCCGATCTGGAGCAAGAAAGCAAAGAGAAATGCGTAGAACATATCTTCCTCTCCACACCTCCAAAAGGCAGGCATAATTCAGTGCTGTGCTGACGGTACTTGTGAGAGCTAGAGATTTGTTGGTGTGTCTAACCTACGAAAGCAACCACTGTGCCAAAGACACTCTAGGAAGAGAGATTCACTGCAGATGTCGCTGCAGATGCCTGATGAATAGAACTGCTACAATTATAAGATCATCTCACAGAAACCTTATTGAACAAGAATAGAAAACATGACAGAGTCCATGGGTCTCAGGGTGATTTCAGACGTGCCGGGCCTCCCTCTAACCACGGTCCAAGATACATTTCGGATCCCAGATGGGAATCAGGCCAGCCGTCCTTTAGATGTGCCGGCCTGATTCCTACAGGGGATCGGGGAGGGGCTGCACAACATGCAGCTGCACAGCTCTGCCCCCCCACAGCACTCCCCCAGCTGCCTTCCCTCGGGGAGACGGGCAGTCACAGAAGCCAATCTGGCCACTGCACCCGATCCTGCAGCATGGTCCGGGCCACGATCTGCTGAGCCTGGAGTGTGGTTGCACTAACCATGATTCCGGAGGTGAGGCCGGCCTCACCTCCGCAACCGTGGTTAATCTGATTCCCACCAGAGGTTCACTGGGGTGAACCTCTGGCGGGAACCCCTTTAGAGGGTGGTGAATGCGTCCCTTCGGCAGGGGAGGTTGTCGCCTTGCTTAAAAGAGGCTGTGGTGCGCCCCCTGCTGAAAAAACCATCGTTGGACGTAGACGCGCTCGCCAGCTACCGACCTGTCTCTAACCTTCCCTTTTTAGGGAAGGTTATTGAGCGGGCAGTGGCGCTCCAGCTCCAGGGTCATCTAGATAATATCGGGCTCCTTGACCCGTTTCAATCTGGGTTCCGCCCCGGCTATGGCACCGAGACGGCGTTGGTGGCCTTGGTGGACGACCTCCGCCGGGAGATGGATGCGGGATGTTCGACATTTCTCATCCTGCTCGATCTCTCGGCCGCTTTTGACACCGTGGACCATGGGCTGCTGTTGAGACGACTGCGTGACCGGGGGGGTCTGGACGGGACTGTTCTTGAATGGTTCCGTTCATTCCTCTCGGGGAGGAGCCAGCGGGTGGTGTTGGGGGAGGAAACATCGAGCCCCCGCGCCTTACCGTGTGGCGTTCCGCAGGGATCGATCTTGTCTCCATTATTATTTAACATCTATATGCAGCCCTTGGGGGAGGTCGTGAGAGGGTTCGGGGTGCGATGTCACCAGTATGCTGATGATACTCAGCTGTACCTCTCGTTTTCTACCGACCCAGACCCTGCTGTCTCGGTGCTATCCCAATGTTTGGAGGCCGTGGCGGATTGGATGCGGCGGAGCAGACTGAAGCTCAACCCAGATAAGACGGAGGTGATGGTGGTGGGGAGGGCGAAGGGGGTGGTGGCCCCCCTGATTGGGGGGGTTTGCCCCCCTGTAGCTCAGCAGGTCCGGAGTCTGGGGGTCATATTGGACGCAGGCCTGCGGCTGGAGCAGCAGGTGGAGGCAGTCGCGAAGGCTGCCTTCCGCCAGCTTTATCTGGTACGTAGGCTGCGTCCGTATGTCTCTGGCCCGGACCTGGCCTCCCTCATCCATGCCTTCGTCACCTCGCGACTCGACTACTGTAACGCGCTCTACGTGGGGCTTCCCTTGTTCCTGGCCCGGAGGCTGCAGCTGGTGCAGAATGCGGCGGCCCGTCTTCTTACGGGGACGGGTCGCCGGGAGCACATTACACCGGTGCTCCGAGCGCTGCACTGGCTGCCGATAGTGTGCCGGGCCAGGTTCAAGGTCCTAGTAATGATCTATAAAGCCCTATACGGCCTTGGCCCCTCTTACCTTAGGGACCGCCTCGCCCTTCGCGCCCCGGAACGACTCCTGCGGTCTGCCGGGGGTGCCCTCCTGGAGGTCCCCCGTGTTAAGCGGGGGGCCACGATGGAGCGGGCATTCTCGGTGGTAGGGCCGCGGCTGTGGAACTCCCTTCCGGAGGAAGCTCGCCTGGCCCCAAGCCTTTTGACATTTCGGCGGAACTGTAAGACCTGGCTGTTTGCCCAGGCCTTTGGGAGGGAGGGGGGGGGTGATTTTTAATCCCCCACCTGTATATTTATTTTTATACCACCCTGTCTTATTGATATGTTTTATAATTGTATTTTAAATGTTTTAAATGGTTTTTTATTGTTGTTAACCGCCCCGAGCTGCTGTGCAGGATGGGGCGGTATAAAAATCTACTAAATAAATAAATAAATAAATAAATTTAGACGTTACAGGCCCTCCTCCACCACAGGGGATTGACTGTGGTAAAAGGGAGGTCCGTAACATCTGAAATCACCCTCAGTTTCCCCATCTGTAAAATGGGAATAACAAAGACCTACCTCACAGGGCTCTTCTGAAGGTGAACGAGATAAGGATTGGAAGGCATCTTGAATGCTGGAAGGACTATACAAATTAACAATAACAACCTGACCCTTTCCTTATAATTCCCCTCACCAAACCACAGTGGAAGACCTGGCACAGCACCAAACACGCTGCCAGAGGGGGGAATAGTCTCTCTTTTTACAATGGTTAAAAGAGGCGGGAAGAGATGGAAAACAGAAATCTGAAAACCGAAAACCCAATCCAATTTTTAATCAAGTAAAAACAAACAAAATCATTTCAATCCAACATGAAAGAAAACCTTTCAAAACTTTCCCAGGATAAATTCAATTTTCAGTTAAACCCTATTTCCCCCCCCCCCCCCTTCCCTTTCTGTCAGGGAATCTTTTTCACGTAAGGTTTATTCAACCACCGCCACTGGCAACAGTTCAGAAAAGGTGTCAATAACTCCAAGGAGTGAATAATGTGGTATGCAAAGCATTCGGCAAATCATACACTCCCTGTCCCCAGCTTACCGGCAGTAAGAGTCTTTCTAACAAGAGGGAAAAGGCAAATTACAGACACCGTCCTTCTTGGCATTTCTTTCCTGTGCGGCAAGTACGTACAAAGTAAAACTGTTTACTTAATGGGTTAGAAAATGACGAGCGCGTACCGTTAATTAGAAGTGACAGCGAAAGGGGTTGAAGTTTTAATATTTCATAAACGTATTACTGACTTTGGGCTCTGACACTCAAAATCTTGTCCTAACATCTGGGGCTGGGAGTGCTTATGTGGTGCGCTCAGAAAGAGGAGAGTCCAGATCATACATTTGTCCCCTGTTCTTGAGTACATCTCTGTTCCCTTCCCATGAGCTCAGTCTCTCAGTACATGGGGATAGGAAATTGACCCAGGGGCCAGATCCGGGAACAGGAAAGGGGCCAAATAAAATTGAGCAAGTCACAGGCTACCTTTGGCGCCTGGGCCTGAAGTCCACCACTCCTCTACTAGAGCAAGTTCCACTGAAGTAGGAGGCATACGGTATTTTTACACAGGAGGAAACATTTCTTGCTCAACTTAAAAATCCAGCTTGGGGAAACCCCCATGGGGTGAGGGGGCAGGCGGCTTTAGATGCTCCTGTCTGGAGCAGAAGTCACCTATTGGAAACAGCCGTGCTGGGCAACTCCTAGAAGTTTTGAGATGCAGAGTCATAAGACCTCGGCTATTGGGGACTTACCTAGTCCGCATCTCAAAACTTCCAGGAATCACCCGGTGCTGCTGTTTCCAACAGTGCCTGGGTGACTTCTGCTCCAACGAGGACCATCTAAATGCCCCCTGTGGGTGTTTCTCCTTGCCGGATTTTTAAGTTGTGGGAGAAATGTCTCCCATGAAAAAAACACCAATAGTCAACAGAGTTCCAAAGGACATGTGTGACTTTAAGGATGTGAGGGGTTCGACTGAACCGGTGCTGCACATTTTCTACCCATGGGTAACACCCGCGATTTCAAGAACTGAGTCTGGCACCCGATAACCTGAAATGCCCGATATTGCTGTTTCCGATTTTCTTGTCTTACTGACCAATTTTTTGGCAATGGAAAACCACTAAATTGGTATGGGATGTTGCTCAATTGGTACAACTTGACCTGGCACTAATCAGGCACCAATTAGTAGCTGATGTTGCCAGGTCAAGTTGGGTACCACCATTCCGACTGGCATACGGCCTGTTTTTGTGGATACCTGTTTCAGCAAGAGAAAATATGATATACTTTATCTTTTATAAAGTTTATACAGTTTATATTTTATATATAAAACCACCCTGTGTGTCAAGTGCATGCTGGGAAATGCTAAATGCATTATCCAAAAATAGGGTGGCCACCAGCAGCTTTTAATAAAAAAAGGTTCTCTTCTCTCTGTTTGAGGGAAGATATTTATGGTGTCTGCAGTGTCATTCCAGATTTGCTACGACCCATTAAGTATCCACCTGGACGTTGCATCATTTAACTACTGGAATGTGTAAGCATTTTCTGGTTTTCTAAAGAGGAACATCTCTTAGCTGCACATGGTGTAAGCACGATATTCTGTGTTAATAAATATGCAAGATGTAGACTATGTAATAAAACCATTCTCGTTCATAGGAGAGGGACGTAAAGTTTCATTTATTTAATCAAGACAAGAATTTGAGTATCTAGACTGTTCAGCGCCTTCATTCTGATCGTCTTTTTAGATCACTATCAATATTACCATGGTGAGGAAGGGCTTTCAGCAAGGCGGGGGAGGGGGATTATGCCCATTACACTACACCTACCACAGTCATAGATTAGACAAAGGGAGCACCAAATTCAGACCTGAAATGTTGAATGGGATTATCATTCATTTGTATTATTCACATTTTTTGGGTAGCTTTTTGGGTATCCGAATAATATCAATGGGTATTTTCAGACGTTACGGGGCCCTTTGGCCCCGTACCGTAACGAACGTCTTCTTTCCCCGCCGGGGTCACCCCGGCACGGCCCAACAGATGTGCCGGGGGGATCCCGGCGGGGAAAGTGGGAGGAGCCGGGGCCGCGCGGCGCAACGTGCGGCCGCACGGCCCCGCCCCCTCCACGCACCCCGCCGCCCGCCCTCCGAGGAGACGGGCGGGCGGCGGGGCCAATGCGGCCGCCGCGTCTGGCCGATCGTGCCACGGCCCGGGATCCCGCCGGGGATCCCGGCCCGTGGCACGCGAACAGACGTTACTTTTTGTTCGCCACGGCCCGCGGTCCATTTGACCACGCTTCCCGGGACCTTCCCCCGGCTAGCCCGGGAAGCGTGGTTCAAATTGACCCC
>QEPC01006549.1:7764623-7775469 GCA_003113815.1 Sphenodon punctatus | reverse complement strand
AAGCAGGCCCAAGCCCCCCCTGCCCCCCCAAGCAGGCCCTACCTGCTGCCCCATGGCTGAGGTTCCATCCTCCCCTGCCTTGAGTCGCCTGCTCCACAAGTGCTCTGTGCATGCAGAGCGCGTGCAGGAGCCATCTCGAAGAACCTTCTTTACAAGGTAGCAACCTTCTGATCAGTGTTTGCAAACAAACAGCCTTATTATCTCCCGGCCCGATTGAGTCCCCTCTGCTGCTGCAGCTGCAGCTGCTGCTGTGCTCCTAGGAGGGAGAGGCAGGTGAGGCCTCCCCCCACCCAGCCGAAAGGGGTCTGGACCAACCATTTTTTATTTTTTTAAAATAAATTTTAAAAAGAAGACAGCGGGACCGGCCCTCCAGCCCAGCCCAGCCCACCGGGAATACTCCCGGTGGGTTCAATGGCCAATCCGCCCCTGCTAGTATCTGAGCATTGGCATCAAAGAGAAGATGTCCACCAGACCTTGACTATAGGGAGATCCTTCTCCATTCAAGGTTGTCTTTAGACGTAATGTCAACAGCTGTCTGAATGTGTATTTTGATCTTGATATGAACACCAGTTTGGCCCTGTGTTCACCATGTGGCACTGATTAGACACACAGCCCACCTTGAGGCAAATCGGTGTTTTGCTCGCCACCCAATCTCAGCACGCAAGCTCTGCTGTCTTGTTCCCCATGTTGTACCTGCTAACACGCCATGCGATATCATTAGACACAACATTGGCCACGCGTTCAGCCGGAACACACAAATTGTCCTTGTGATGCAATGGTGTTCACATCATGTGTTCAACGGGTGGCCAAATTGGTGTTGGGATTATTATGGTGCTTAGCTTACACACAATGGTCAAAGGCATGCTTGGGAGTTTGGACACCTGATCTTTGTTATGTCTAAAGATGCCCCCGTGTCTTTTTTTAAGGGGGCAGGGGGTAATTCTTAAACACCCTGATTCAGAGCCATTTGAAATCAATGGGAGTCTTTCTACCAAGTCTGATAGGATTTGGATCATATCGCAAATCTGCTTTGCTTCTTTGATAAGCCCCTTTCATGTTCTAGGTGTCCACCCTCTTTGTCAACTATCAGAACTAATGGAATGGAAAAAAGGATACAGAAAAAGATAACATTTCTTTGTAATGTGAAATAATTGTTATCAAGTTCCTTTCCTCTTGGTACTTACTCTGCCCTTCCCTGAGGTTGGAAAAAGCTGGAAATGGTGTTAAAGGCTTAGAAGAAAACACTAGGGAAGGAGTTCTATTTGTAATAGCGAGACAGTATTTTTGAAAAACACAGTGCTATTGCAGGCTGTAAAAGGGGTATTTAGAATGTTACTTGCTTGTGTTTGCAGATGTAGTAACATGTAGCTGGCGGTGGTGTGCAATTCGTGATGGATATGTTTGCTCTAAGGAAATAGCTTCCATTGTAAACACACCCAAGTCGGGGATTGTACTACACAAAAGACTGAGCTACAGAACAAGTACATAAATTCAAACGATCTTCAGCAGAGCTGTGGGCTCTGAATAGCACTTCATTTTCCTTTTGTGATAGACTCAAGAACATTTATTTTTTGCCATTTTTGCACTCCTTTGACCTCAAATGCAGACTGGAAGGCAAGCAAAATGCACCCTTGGTGCACAGGAAAGTTGACGGTGTACACAGTATTGAATTTAGAGAGCCTCACTCTTTATAGCTCTTAGAATCACAACATTATAGAAATGGAGGTTGGGCCAGATCCATTGAAACTGGGACCCTGTGCACACTGTGAAGGCAGCCCTCCATGGGCCAGGTCTCCCCAAATTTGGGGCACCATATTTTTCACCAGTGCTTCTAACATTCATGTTGCCATTTCAAGTTTACTCAAAGAGTCCATATATGGGGAATTGGATATATTGGGAATCACAAATCGACATAACTCCAGAGGAGGTTGTAGAGCAAACTGACAAATTAAATAGTAACAACTCACCAGGAGTTGATGTTATTCACCCAAGAGTTCTGAAAAAACTCCTATATGAAATCACAGAACTACTGTCAGTAAAGCGGATAAATTCTTGGACAGACCCATCAATGGCTATTAGTCAAGTAGGCTGGGATATGTAACCTCTGAAATTAGGTTCTGAGTGAGGGGAAAAGGATGCAGAATCACCCGGACAGGAGTGTGGCAGGATACAAGACCGGAAAGATATGGGGGAGCAGGGCCATGAAGAGTCTTGAAGGTGAAGACCAGGAGCTTGTGTGAATGTGTTCCTGTAGAGGGAGCCAGTGCAGGGTGGAGAGGAGGGGTTGTACATAGTCAAAGCAACAGGCAAGGTGGATGATTTTGGCTGCAGAGTGTTGAATGGAGATGAGGGGGGCCAGATCAGAGCAAGGGAGGCCAGTAAGGAGGAAGCTGCAGTAGTCAGGGTGAGAGATGACAAGAGCATGGACTAGGATTTTTGCAGTGGCAACAGTAAAGCAAGACCAGCCTGGGTTTTAGCAATATTATACAGAGCAAAGCGATAGGATTTAGCAACACCTTGGATCTGAAGCTTAAAGGAGAGAGAGGAGCTGAAGATCAATCCCAGACTACGAGTCTGAGGGACTGGCTGGATGGTGACTCCCTCAATGGAAATTGAGAGGGAAGTAGGAGGGGAGTGTTTTGGGAGAAAGACGAGGAGTTCAGTCTCAGCCATATTAAGCTTGAGTTGGTGACGAGACATCCAGGCAGAGATGTCAGCAAGACAGTCAGCAATACGAGTCTGGATGGAGGGGGAGAGTGTGGGAGTGGATAGAGAGTTGCGTGTAATCAGCATACCGGTGATACTGGAAGCCATGGGTTTCAATGAATTTACTCAGAGAAAGACTGTAAAGGGAGAAGAGAAGGGGGCCCAAGACAGAGCTTTGTGGAACTCCCATGGAGAGGAGTAGCAATGGAGAGGAGGTACCAGCAAGAGAAACATTGAAAGAGCGGCTCAAGGGAAGGGAAGGGAGAAGGGAAGTGTTGTGAAGGGATCAATTGTTCCAGATGGCAAGTGCCGTACAAGTCAGGACTCTATTCACAAGGAACAGGCTGATGTGCTAAAGGGCAGATGTGCCACCCTTATTGTGTGGCAGAGAATTT
Source organism: Sphenodon punctatus (assembly GCA_003113815.1). Lineage (NCBI taxonomy): Eukaryota > Metazoa > Chordata > Lepidosauria > Sphenodontia > Sphenodontidae > Sphenodon > Sphenodon punctatus. Next base: position 7,772,368 of record QEPC01006549.1, on the reverse strand, counting down.
TCAAATTTAAGTCCAAATTCCTAAGGAAAGCGCGGTATGCGAGAGACGTCGCTCTGGGGGCTCAGCAAAGAGCATGTGTGAGTGGAAAGGGGGAGTCTCCCTGAGCACAAAGATTCTGTGTTCATGTCCCCTTGTCTTGAGGAATGCCAGGCCTTTCTGTACGAGCAGAAAATTATGGGCCGAGCCCTGTAAGGCGGTGTTGAAAATGACCCACGATGGGGAGCAGTCAGGACACGCTCTCTAATAGCCCAGAGGAGCCTGCTAACGTCCTTTCTACCCATTGCTGTTATTGATACAGCCCTTGCCATGTTTGGAGTGCTTGACAACCGTTACCCAGCCCCTCTTCAAACTTGACCACCTCTAGGCCCCTGCAGAGAGTGCCCCTGGGGGGGGTCATGAGAAGGAGGTAGGATCACCCAGGGCCCTGCCTTTTATATTCACCCTGGGCCCTGCAATTTCTAAGGCCGGCCCCAGTTATGGAATCTCCTTTCCTGGATGTTTTCAATGCCAATCTGACTAAAGCATCTGCCTGTGATGCTGTAAGAAGGAAGTTGGGCTAGTTGACCCTTGAGGTCCCTTCTGGCCCATAAGTCTATGATTCTACAAACCCTGTCAAGTAGGTCAATATTGTTCCCATTTTTAAAAATGGAGAACTGAGAGACAGTGTCTTTCCCAAGATTACCATAGTGAGTTTATGGCTAGGTGGAGATTTGAACCCTAGTCCTATAGAGACCAAAAGCTTATCAACTCATCTACACCAGCTCTCATGTATATTAAAGAGAAAGCTCTTTGGTATGCCCTTACAATGGCTTCTCTGTGGCATCCAGCCAGTAAGGCGACATCCATTGGTATAAACATAGAGCAGACGCATTCCTCCTGATGGTACTCGTAGTGGACCTGAAATCGGTGGTGGGTAAAACCAGCATCATTGTGGGTAATACCAGCATTTTCAAGTAGTCTATCGGATGCCTGGTTGATACCTGAGTACCAAGTCAGGCGCTTGATTACCCCAAAATATCAGGTATTAACATTACCAAGTTACTGATCTACCATTCTACTGACTCATACCAGTCAGGAAAACAGTAGATCAGGACAGGAATCAGGACAGAAAGCCCCCGGCCCCCTTTCCCATCCTCAGCGGAGGACTTTCTGAGTTCTGACATTTCAGGGGCCATTCTTCAAAACTTCAGAACTCAGAAAACAGAGCCACGTACCGTGAAACTCAGGATTTTCTGGGGGAAACCAAGGACCGAATTTCAGCACTAATGGTTATTTTACAGGGTTTTTTCTAGAGCTTGGGCCTAGCACAGCTAGGTTGGCGTGAGCCTTGTGCAAAAGATTGAATTCAGCCTGCAAATCCTTCCACTTTCTCTCTTTCCCTCCCTCTCTTACACACGCGCGTGCACACACACACACAAAGTTGAAATGAGTACCTACCAAAAAACCCAAACCCATCAAAAATTGGGACAGAAAGTTTTAAAAAATGGTACTGGAAGTCAGCAAATTGGTAGAATAAATGGTAAATCAGTATATCCGAGACCCAGCTGGGAACTAATCACATACCGAATGTGAGGTGGAACCTTTTCCCCTCTATGATGACCGAAGGGCGGTATATAAGAACCCCAAAAGATCTTAGGGTGTGTCGGAGCTGCGAGGGGGTTGTGCCTGAAACAATTGTGCACGTATTATTACACTACCCTAACCATAACGGACTGAGGGAGAAATATTTGAGGGATTTTATTGCCGCCATGTCATGTTTTTTGTTGGACGGCTCGAGGGTCCAATTATTGCTGAAAGGGGACGATTCTAGCCGCTCTAGAGCAGTGGTGGCCTTTGGGGCTTGTGTGGCTGCAAAAAAAAGGGGAGAGTTGTGGTAGTGGTATTGCCCCTTTATCCCCTTGGTAAGGGGGGCCTTTCAGGGGTCAAGCTCTGCCGCAGTAAGCCCTGTAAAAGAGCACGGCAACTTGCTATAGTAAATGGACTCTGTTTGGTATCATTATGTCTTATGTTGGACTAAGAGCTCGTTGTTGAGTTTATTTTTATTTATTTTTTACTCGATGTTTTGTATTGAATGTTTGTATCCTGTGCTTTGTATTTTGTACCTTTTATATTGTGATGCGGCTATGGCGAGAGCCGACCGCAAATAAACAAGTTATTATAAATAACATACTGAGTGGGTGTCACCAGGTTGAGTCGGTCTGAACGGAAGCAAATGAATTGAGTAACATAAATTACCATCAATGACCCGCTTTCACAACTTTGATTCATTCATTTTTTTTCTGGTTTATTTAGTTCATTTGTTTCAGCCATTTCCACTTTTTACCATTCATTTTCGACAACTTGTTTTCATTGTTCCTGGCAAAAATTAATGGAAAACTGGAAACAGATGAAATAAATGGACACAATGAACCAAACCAAGATTGCAAAAAAAAACAACCTGATTGCTCGATCATTTTGACTAATATTGTTCAGATCGACGACAAGCTGCTTGAAATGGGGACAGTAAGGCTGAAATGAGTACCTGATTTGGTACCCGTGGGGAATACCCACAATTTCGGGTACTCTTTCGGGGATCCGAATTTGTACCCAAATACTATTTGAGTACGCAGAATACCAGCAACCGATATACCAAAATGTTGATAGACTGAAAACCAGTATGCCAAAATAATGAAATTACTTGGAAAACCCCAAATTTCTGGGACAAAATCAGGACAAAACGGGGACGAAATCACGATGAAATTGGTAATTCGGTATACCGGTTGTCGGTATATCAGTATTTCTGTATATCGAGTACCCAATTGAAAACCAGTTCAGGTACCAAAAAATACCCCAAATATTCAGTTTGGTTCAGGTACAGGAAATTCAATGGGTATGCTATTCAGTGGCCATTTTGCTTGTAGTTTTTTCCACTCTAGTAAGCAGTTGTTATTCTGCTGCTCATTTCACCTCACTTTCTCTCTCTCTCTCTCACACACACACACAAACCTGAGTCCCAACCCAACTCCCTCAAGCGCCTGGTCTCCCGGCTGGCTGCTGCCCATCGGCACTAGCCAAGTCGTGGCTCCCCCAACTCCTGAGTTGCTTGCTACCAAAAGCACTGATGGCTCCCCAACTTAGCCCCCAGCCAAGCCCCAGAAGAGTTCTCTGGAGGAGGGGAGAGGAAACTAGGCCCCTCTTGTCTCCTGATCCTCAGGCTCAGAGGCAGAAGCAGCAGTTGCCACAAGCAGCTGGCAGGAGGGGGCAGGGAATGCAGCAGGGACAGGCAGGGGGCACAGCTGCAATCCTGGACCGCCCTACTGCTGTTGAATCATCTGTAGCTATGCCCCTGGGCTGCGGAATATGCATTCATTTCAAAGGGAGATTTAAGGCTAAACTCAAACTTAGGCTCATGAAATAAGGGTGGGGGGAGGAACGGGCTTTAATCTGGGCAACGCAGAATCAGAGAGATTAGTTTTCCCAGCCCTTCCCATCTGGGAAATGTAGGATGGAAATTTGCTTTCATGTGCTGGACAGATAGCGCGTTGGAAAGCTGACAGCACAGATGTACCGCAGCTTGGGGGGTGACTAATGTTAACAGGCTGCTCGCGCCGTTACAAAAGGCCGAGATGTTGGCATTTTTACTTCCAGCCACCTGGTCTGGACACACATTCTCAGCAACGAGCACATATGTCATGGGGCCGCAGTTGGGAGAAGTAAAACCTCAGCAAGTTAGATGCTGTTCCCAGGCTAGGATTGCATGGAACGGGGAGCGTCGAGAGCTGTTTCGGATCATCCCAAACGAATGCTCTGAAGGATGGAACCGGGGAGAGAAACATCAGGATACCTGTTGGTGGTGATCCGCTTTTATTAACCACAGTCCGTGGAGAGGCAAGCGTGCAGAAATCAATCCCTTTCCAGAGATGGGTGGCGCTCTCTGCATGCCACCAGCTTGACTATTTCATGGTAATATTTTTAGGGGCTGGGGAAACCGCTCTCGGCAACGCCCTGCTGATTTAGAATTCAGTGGAATCTTGTCTCCAACACTGACAGCGGAAGGGGCAAAAATCCCACAAAGTGGATGAGACAGTTCTCATCTTTACCCCGTATCATTCCATGGCGTTGGCCATGAAGCCTGAGATCCCTTTCCAAAATTATATATGGCAGCATTAAATACTCAAACACGATAACTCTGGAGAATTGTATGACCACTGATGTCCCTTCCAAGCCTAAAATGGGATGGAAATTCTATCCTATAGGGAACGTGTGAATTTGGACGTGGGGAACAGCTAAAGAGGGGGGGTAGCAGGTAGATTGTGAGCGGGCAGGCCAATTATACTACTATTTATCATTTCTATAGTACTACTAGGCGTACGCAGTACTTTACAGTCACAGATTTTGGAGACGTGTCCCTGCCCAGTGGGTTTACAATCTAAGATGGACAAGGAGGAGGGGAATACACACAGAAAGATAGACACACACTCCCATTTTACAGATGGGGAACTGAGGCTGAGAGCTATGACTTGCTAAAGGCCACTCAGTGAGTTCTTTGGTTGGGGTAAGATTCAAACACTGGTCTCCTAAGTCCAAGTCCAGTTCCAGCACCTTATCCACTACACCACACCGGCTCTCCATCTACCTCAGAGCACTTCCTCAGACCCGCTCCCCAACCCCCCTGCCCATGCTGATGCAGTAAAAGCAGTGGAGCAGGAAAGATTTGAGGTTTAAATCGCCGACAAGAACTGCTAGGTGCCGTACCATTCAGTCAGGAAACTAAATTAGACTCTGCTGCCCCTAAATTGTTACCGCCACCATGGCTGAGATAATTTGGGATAATTTTCAGGATAGGTATCATTTGTGTCACCCCAGTCTGTATTTATCCCACAGGTCAGACCTCTACACTCATTTAAAAGAGGTTTCAAAGCCATTAACTGCTAGAAGAATGTCTGGAAATACTTAGATGTTGGAGATGCCTGGCAGTTAAAAGGGCTTGAGGCCGTCAATGAAAAGTTACCTCCCATTTTCCGTTATTGTTCCTATGGTGCAAAGGTGCCCAGACCTTTTGAAAAAGAAAGACAGCGTTCGCTATGGTCCTTTGCAACATGTTCTATCTTTAACAACTGATCTCTCTCGTCCTTCCACAGGGAGAGTTTTAATGGTATGAAGGTCAGCTGAGCATCATATTTCCTTTGGGAAGCAACGGCAGGTGGGCCTCTAGCTCTCAAATCAGGGGGCTAGCTAGATTGGGATGCAGACAATAGAATGGGGGACCCCCCCAATCACCCTCTCCTGGTAGCACGAGACTCCGCTACACCAGGAAGTGTAGGGCCACCAAACTTGTGGGCCCAGGTGTAGTTGTACTTCCTGATCCTGTTTGTCTCAACTGACAGTTTCCTTGGAAAATCCCCCCCTTAGGCCTAGACCGCTTTTAGACGTGCACAGCACACACACAGCATAAAATCACGCCGTGTGTCAAAATCCCATGTGCGGGATTTAGACGTGACATTTTACGCGTTAAAGCCGGTCGCACGTTCTTTTAAAACCATTAATTAAAATAACTCGATGTGAAGGTATTTAATTCGCAGTTTTAAAAGAACGCATGACTGGCTTTAATACACAAAAACGCGCTTCTAAAGGCAACCGTAGAGTCAGGCAAGCCTTTATGCAGTGCTTTGCCAAAGATAGCTGCCGTGGAGTTCTGCTTGGGCTTAACACCATGTGCAGCGTGAGGGGAGCATTCAAACTTCTCGTAGTCTTAAACAGCTTCAAGCAGGAGGGCAAACGAGGTCAAAAGCTAGTCTTAGGATCTGCGGAGCCCTAGGAGGTAAAAATGGAGATTCCAAACCCCCTCACTCCTCCTCCCCCCATAAACAGTGGTGGCTTAGCCATAGGAGTTAAGAGAACTCAGTCCCACAAGCAAATCTGCACCTAAGGCCAAGATTCTGGGACAGACTTTCCCTAGCTTTGCCAGAGTTTTCAAGCAGCGGTGGCAGCTCAGCAACTTGAAGCATGGAGGAAGATGGTTTTCTTATCTGGAGAGAAGGGAAGATCAGACGGTGTTAACAGAGGCAATACTGGCCCGGTTCACCTGCTCTTTCCACACAGCTGTTATGGGCCCGCCAGATGTGGGCCCAGTTCAAATCTGTTCAAAAAAGCGTGAAGGGCGGCGGTTGGAGCGTCGGTGGCATCATATTTGCACCCAAGATGGCCGATTGCGGCATAGAGCATTTTTGAAGTCCTATGCAATGGCGGCGAGGGCAGCAAAGAAACGGTTCTTTGCTGCACTCATTTCATCTCCTCAGTCCTGTCCAGCGGAGCTGTTCCAGGTGATGAGAGGTCTGGTCACTCCAGCCTGTCTCCGCCTGGAACCAGATTAATCCATGGCCTGTTGTGACATGTTTTTAAAGTACTTTGCAGAAAAAATTGCTCGTATTGAGCACGACTTCAACTCCGCCATTTTAGGGGCAGTGGCTGAGCCAGGGATTTGGAATGCCCTGTCCGGTCATGTTTTCTGGGATGAATTTCAGTTAGTGATGCCTGCTGATGCAGCCAATGTACTGGTGTCTGTTCAAGCCAGAACTTGTGAATTAGCACCCATCCTTCTTACTAACAACTATCAGGGAGAGATTGGGGTCGGTGCTGGCAGGGGTTATCAACGCCTCCCTTCAGGAGGGGAGAGTGCTGGTTTGCCTCAAGGAAGCTGTGAACCAGCCCCCTCCTCAAAAAAACGTTGCTTGACATTGGTGCCTTGGCAAGTTACCGACCTGTCTCTAATGTTGCCTTTTTAGGGGAGGTTATTGAATGAGTAGTGGCTTGTCAGCTCCAGGTGCATTTGGATGGCATCAGTTTTCTTGATCCCACGCAGTCTGACTTTTACCCGGGTTACGACCCGGAGACAGCGCTTGTAGCCTTGGTCAACAACCTCCTCATAGAACTGGACAAGGGTTGTATGACCCTGTGTCATGCAGCACAGCCATCTCCCCCCCGGAGATGACCCCCCCCGGGCATGGGCCCCGCGGTTACGGAGACGGGGGTGACCCTCTGGACCCCGACAGCGGCTCCAAGCCCAGTCACCGCAGCTCCTCTAGAGGCAATGTCTCCCTCCCCAGTTGCCCTAGCAACCCCAACAGCCCAACAGGAGCCAGGCAGGGCAGACTCCACCGCCGCGGAGGCAGCGCCATGTACTGTGCACTGCTCCGCAAAACTTGCGGCACGGCAGGGGTCGAGGCCCCAGCCACTTAACGCCAGCACTGGGGATGCCCCAGCACTGGGAATCAAAAGTGCAGGCCAGCCGCCTGAGAGTGAAGTGCTTGTATTTTTGATTGTGCTACCTTGAGACTGTTTACATGTTGTGTGTGTGTCGCATGTTCTCCCCCCTTTTCCTCAGTGTGCAAGCAAGGGTTGTGATGGTGTGTGCATGGATTCCTTCCCTCTTCCTGGAACCTTCACTACCTCCCTGTGAGCAATGCCTTCTTCCTCCCCGTCCCTTCCTAGCCTGGGCCCTTCCCCGGTTGTTCCCCCACCTCTGCCCCACGTTCCTAGAGTGAGCATTGTGTGTGCATGAGGCAAACCGTGTGGGGCCTTTTCCTTTCCCCAACCTCTGCACCCTATGATGATAGGGGCCTGGTCTCGGTGAGACTCTTTGGCCCATCCACTATCCTGATGGGCATTTACTCTAACTGTGCATGAGAGCAGAGGAGGGGTTGGGATACCAGGACATGCAACTGAAGTGTGGAAGGATGTATTTGCTACCTCCCCCCCCCCCCCCC
>QEPC01006549.1:7726782-7738840 GCA_003113815.1 Sphenodon punctatus | reverse complement strand
AAAAAAGGGATAGCTGTTGTGTTTTCACATAAATGTTCCACAAAAATGGAAGTTTTTCTGAACCACCCCTGTTTAGTATTATTTAGTGCTAAATGGTAGTACAGAAGTTAATGAAGTAGTACTACTCAGTAGTACTAAATAGCACTACAGAGCACAGCCAAAATTAATGAAGTACTAAATAACAAATAAACTAGAGCAGAAAAGACGACCCCAAAATACCAAGATAAATCCATCAAATGTACTGTACCCCAACCGAAAATGGCAGTTCATCATAAAAACACACATATAAGATACAGAAACAAAATCCATAAAACCATATATTAAATACCGATATAAAAATCACCCCTCACCCAAACCCTGCCCGTTGAATACGTGGCCATGTCGATACGTCTTACACTGGCTTTAAAAGATGCTCAAGCTATGACTTTGGCTAACCTCCAAGGGAAGGGCGCTCCAGAGCTGCGGAGCAACCACCAACACCTCCCTTTATGCTCTTACTCTACGGATGCATTGCAAGAGATGGAACGGGCAAGAGGGTGCTCTTGGCCAACCTTAGAGGTCATGAGTGGGTATGAGGTAGGAGGCAGTTCATTAGATAGTTAGGTCCCAGGCTATTTAGGGTTTCATAGGTCAAAACCAGCTCCTTGAATTGTGCCTGGAATACTACTGGCAGCCAGTGCAGACTCTGGAACACTAGTGTAATGTGGTCCTGGCAACCTTCCGCCATCTATATGGCAATTCTCATGTTCTTACGTGAACAAACCTAGAAAGAACTACCCAGTCCAAGACTTTGGTAGCAATTTTTAACTTTAAAATGCGCTTTTTAAGGCCCTAGATGGAAAGTAAAATTAGTACTAGTAATGGATAGGCTTGCCTTCAAGAGAGCAAATTTGGCATGGGTGCTGAGCGTTAGACCTCACCTCCATTCCAAGACAGAAACTAGCAGGAAAGCCTTTGATATATTCAGTCTAGCAACACAGTCCCTTGTGAAACACAATTAACCTTTTCATTAAACAATAACTCCTGAAGCTAAAACCTTACCATATTTAAAAGAAGGCGACTGCTTTATGTTAATGGCACACTACAGACCTTAAGCAAAATATTTGTGCTTACATAAATACTTGGAAAAGGTAAAAATGTCATAACAGTTGGTGGTATTAAATCCTGAGTTCACCAGTGAATTTAAAACAGAGACTATATTGTGCAGGCTTGGTTTACTCAAGATTTCAGTGTTTAGCAAGCAAAAGACAATTCCAAGCTATAAACATATTGCAGGACAGGGCACGCACAAGTCCTACTGTCGGAGCCGAGTGTTGGCTAGGCAGTCTTATTTTAGCACAAATGGTAATTAGCTAACAATGACATATGAGGCTATGTATGGGCAAAGATGCTTCTGAAGCAGAAAGCCTAATCAAGGGCTGGGGACCCTTTTCGCTGAAAGGGACCACTTTGAAAAGTAGTGTAAGTTCTGAAGGCCACATAGAAGTTGAGGGTGGGGGTACCTAAGAGGTACACTCACTCAGGAAAAGGAGGGTCCAGATCATGGAGCCTAAAAGGAAGTGGTATGTCAGCCAGCCAGTCAGCCAGTAGAGTGATACCTAGCTAAGTTTGGGACTTCGAGATAAAAACTTACGTACTGTGAAGACTATGATATATTGAGAGTGCTGTACTGAGCATGGCCTGAGAAGAGACGGTTGATGTAAATAAAGTACTTAATATATACTAATTCCTTAAAACTGAATGACTGCTGAATCTGGGCCAGGATCCTGCATACACTTAGCCACGGCAAGCCAACCCTGCAACAATGTACCTCGTCAGGTACCTAGTGGCCTACTCCAGTACCAACCAGCTACCCAGTTACCAGAAAATTGGGAATTAGCATTGTCAATTTACCAATTTATCGATAACCAATTGATAAATTGGTATGGAAAAATAGCAACAAAAAAAACATGGGACGGTAAGTTGAAAAATCGGTACCTGAAGTTGGTATTCCAGTATCAGGTAAACTGGTACGTTGGTATGGAAAAATAGCAAAAAAGAGATGGTAACTTGAAAAATCAGGACAGAAGCTAAGAACCATTAATGGACCTATCCTGCAAGAACTTATCCTGCAAGAACTTATCCAACCCAGCTGAGGCCGCATTGACACCTTGTGGCGGCAGCACTCCTGCTAGGGGAAGATGCAGTGGGGGAAGGAGGCCGGTGCCGTCACAACTTCCGGTGCGAATGGGGTTTACCGTAACAATACTCACAAGTGACAGGGCTGGATTTTGAGCCCTGTCACTCGCGAGTATTGTCGCAGTAGAACCCCGTTCGCACTGGAAGTTGTGATGGCACTGGCCTTCTTCCCCCACCACGTCTTCTCCTCACAGGAGTGCCGCCACTGCCCACCATAAGGTGTGAATGCAGTATATCCTACTGCCCTTCATAATATCCTCTGGCAACAAATTCCACGCACTCGGTCCTTGCACTATGTTGGCTATGTGGGCTACAACTACCCCAGGTTTCTCCAGCCATAAGTGCAGATGACACAAAGGGTGATTTCAGATGTTACAGGGCCCTTTGGCCCCGTACCGAAATCCCCCTATTAATTCCCCGCTGGGATCACCCTGTCACGCCGTATCAGACGTGCCAGGGGGATCCCGGCGGGGAATCTGGGAGGGGGCAGGGCCGTGCGGTGCAACGTGCGGCCGCACAGCCCCGCCCCCTCCACGCTCCCCGCTGCCCGCCCTCTGGGGAGACCGGCGGGCGGCGGGGCCAATGCGGCCGCCACGTTGGGACAGATTCACCATGGCCCGGGGTCCCGCCGGTGATCCCGGGCCGTGGCGCCCGACCAGACGAGACGCCGGGGTTCACCCCAGCATGGGATTGCATTCGACACACGGCGGCCTCCGGTCCCGCTGCTTCGGCTGCTCACATGTTGAATGCAATCCCATGCCGTGGTAACATCTGGGGGAAACATCCGTTTCCCCCAACAGACATTACGCGATCACAGCCACCACGCGGAACTGAGCGTGGTTGACTGTGATCTCGTAACGTCTGAAATCAGCCAAAGTTATTTAAGGTTGTTAAAACCCAAGCAGACTGTGAGGAATTGCAGGAGGATCTTACAAGACTGGGAGACTGGGCAACTAAATGGCAGATGAAGTTTAACGTTGACAAGCACAAAGGGATGCACTTAGGGGAAAATGATCCAAACTACATTTACAATGCTGGCTTCTAAATTACGGGGTTCTCACTTAGGAAAAGGATCTTGGTGGAGTCAATACATTGGAAACCTCTGCTCATTATGTGGCCACAGTCAAAAAAAGCAAAAAGAACATTAGGAATTATTTGGAAAGGAATAAAGAATAAAACAGAAAATATCCTAATGCCACTATGTAAATTAATGGAGTGACCACACTTCGAATATTGTGTGCAGTTCTGGTCTCCCCATCTCAAAAAGGATACAGTAGAACTGGAAAAGATGCAGAGAAGGTCAACAAAGATGATAAAGAGTATGGAATGGCTTCTGTATGAGGAGAGGCTTGATTTAGGGCTCTTTAGCTTGGAGAAGAGTTAAGTAAGAGGGGATAGGATAGAAGTTTATAAAACCATGAGTAATGTGGAACGAGTAAATAGGTTGCCCATGGTAATGTCTCTTGGGAGAAGTTATCAGGTTACTTCTCCCAAGAGACAGAGATTGGCCACTGTCAGAGACAGGGTGCTGGGCTTGATGGACTGGTTATTTACCCTCTCAAGTAGCACTAGAACTAGAGGACACTCCATGAAACTAACCAGTTGCAGATTTAAAACAAATAAAAAATAGTGGTGGCGATCCCAAGACCTGCAGATCCCACATGCGTATATGCGGTTTCCGCGGGACACAATGTGCCCACAATAGAGAGCCGTGCGGTTTGCACGCATGTGGGTGTATGTGGGATCCATGGGACTTGGAATCGGCCACAACATCTTTTCACTCAATGCACCATTAACTTGTGGAATCAATTTTTTGTTGCCAGAGGAGGTGGTCAAGGCCAATAGCATAGGTGAATTTAAACAAGGATTGGCTAGGTTCTTGGAGGATAGGTCTATTGATAGTTATTAGTCAAGTAGAATGAGTGGGGGATGGTAACCTCTGACTGTCAGCAGGGGAGTGAACAAGAGGGAGTGGATTGCCCCAGTATGACCTGTTGGGTACCTCCCCAAAGTGACCAATATTGACCACTATCAGAGAAAGGATGCTGGACTCAATGGACCATTGGTCTGACCCAGTAGGACACTTCTTATGTTCTTATGTGTCTTTGGCTTGGAGAGAGAGCTATATGACAAGGCCAATAGTGTAGCTAGTTTTTAAAAGGAACTGGATAAGTTTTTGGAGGGTAGGTCCATTAATGGCTGTTAGCCAAGTAGGTTTTGGGGACATAACTTCTTACTGTTCGGGGCTGGAACAACAGGGAACGGATTGCCCATGGTAACCTGTTGGGTACTTCTCCCAAGAGACAGAGATTGGCCACTGTCAGAGACAGGGTGCTGGACTTGATGGACCATTGATCTGACCCAGTACGGCTCTATTTACGTTCTTATGTAACGAAACATGGGAAAGTTTGACCTATGGCACAGCAATTTCAGCATAGTCCAGTTACTGCCATTGAGTTTTTCTGCTCTATAAGCTCCCAAAATAGCTCGTCCCAGCAAACTAGTTCAACCTTAATGTGAAAGGGGGAAATTAAAAACACCGTATCCACAACTGAACAAATAATTAGAATCTCATAAAAATCAGTGTGCGTTAGCTAAATGAAACCAAACAACCAGATAGGGCACCGTCAACTGGTAACAGTTTAGCGACCACAGGCGTTGACTGCCAACAGCCATAGAAAGGACCGGGGTACTTCTCTTTCTCCAATAGCCTAGAGAGAGGCTAGCAAACGGGCCAATCCACCTAATGCAGCAGAATCCGCCATGAGCACTGTGATTCTCCGGTATATTTCTCCCAGCTGCGAGCCGTCGGAGCCGGGGATTAGAGTTTTAACATAAACCAGCGTGAATTCCAAGTAACAGCTGCAAAAATGCTTATTAACTTAAGGGTAGCAGCTAGGGGCTAATTTATAAACAAGGGCCTCCGTGCTACAATCAGATCCTTCCTTGCAAGCTTGCAGAGCCTCTGACTACAAGGTTTGTAGGAGGCAGACCTTTTCACATTCACCCGGTGGGAAAATGCTAGCTCCAGTTCACGCAAAACTCCCTACGGTATATAGGGTCCAGGTGCAATCCAAGTTCTTTGGGGATTATCTTTAAGCCTTGAAAGTTCCCAGCCCGGCAATTTGAGAAATAGCCTCATATTCTATAGCTCATTATGACCGAGAAGATGTTCTTTTGTTGGACACCTGCAAACACTTATCAGGGGTGGTACTTATCCTTCATGAGTTCATGTTGCCTCCAAGAGTCACAGCTCATTCCCACAACACGCTTTAAGAGCTCACTCAAAAACACTCTCTTGGAGTGGGAAGTGGCACAAACTACAGTTGTGCAGAAGGCACCCTGTTTGTTTTCGTTTTCATTTTGGTTTACAAAAAAAAAACCCACCAACCTTCATTTTCGGGCCAGGGGGGTTGTAAATGATCCTACCGTTTTTGTTTTTGTTTGTTTAATTAAAAATAATTTTTAATTGGAAAAAGGTACGCATGTGCAAGTTGGTCCGGTGGCCCTTTTGCGCATGCACTAGGATTTATTTTATTTATTTTTTAATTTAAAAATAATAATAATAATAATCACCACGCATGCGCAATGGTCGCCGGTGCCAACCTACGCATGCACAACCCTTTTCCAAAATAGTGCCAGCGGCGGGAAAGGGAGGCCAGTCTGCACATGGGCAGAACAGCTGCCCTTTTCCAAAATGGTGCCAACGTAGCCGGAGCCATTTTGAGAAAGTGAGCACATGAGCAGAATGGTCCTGGTGGCCTACATGTGCACGATTTTTTACATTATTATTTAATTTTTATTTTTATATTTTATCAACGAAAGTTAATAAAAGAAATGTCAATTGTTTGCTTATTCATCCATTTTCATATCCTTATTTACAGAAATGAATGGGGGTAAGTTTCTTTTCATAAATAAAAGAAAATGATACGAACGCTGCATTGAGGATGGGCTATGGGTTCTCAGAACTCTGTCTGTCTTCTAGGGCCGGTCTTTCAGATGCAAATTTGTTTTGGTTCATTTTTGTTTCCCAAAGTGATTGGATTGTATTCCAGATCCGTATTCAAATCAATTTAAAAATTAAAAATAATTACATTTTTAAAAAAAATACTGCATGTGCATAAAATGACTGCCAATGGCTTCTATGCATTCACACCCTTTCCCAAAATGGTGGCGGCAGTATCACCTCCATTTTGGAAAAGGAAAGGCAATCTGCGCATGCATGTGGGGGGTCCACGCAGAGGCTGGCCAGGCACACGTTCATGCATCTCCCCACCCTCCCCAGTAGTCCGGCCATGGGCATGTTTGTTCCATGGTCTGACCCGTTACAAACTGTATCCACTGCAGCTTCCTGACGCGGGTTGGTCTGCCGCCGTGCAGCCATCCTTCTGTTTCCACCCCACGTAGTTCAGATGATCTCTTTTATTGAACCAACTTCTGTCTGTGAGGCTATGCAAGCTTTTTGGCTACACAGAGCCCTTCTTCAGGCAAATAAAAGTAAGCTTTTAACTTGCCTGAGGAAGTGCCCTGTGTGGCTTGAAAGTTTGCATACACTCACCAACAGACGTTGGTTCAGTAAAAGATAGATACCATCTGAACTACTTTATTTATTTTATTTTATTTTTCACGTTTGCTACCCTGCCTCTCTCACCTGACGGTGACTCGGGGCGGCTTCTAAACTATATGAATAAATAAACATATAAAAATAAAATAAAAATATAAAAATACAATAAAAATAGCAAAATAAAAAATATACATCATAAAATATATAAAACCATTTCTGTGCTAAGAAAAAAATATCCCATCCCAACCCAATGAACCCATCCCCCCCTCGCTGAATGCCTGATGGAAGAGACAACTTTTACATTGTTAATGTCAAGGCGAGACGATTCAGGCAGAGGCAGATCTCCGTCAGGAGGGCGTTCCACAGCAACGGAGCAGCCGCCGAGATCGCCCACCTGTCCGTGTGGACCCGCTGATAATGCAGGGCCTCTAGGAGGGTGTTTACGGACAACCACAGGGGTCGCCCAGGGGACCAGGGAGTGAGGTGAATCAGGCGATGCTTCAGATAAGCAGGGCCCAGGCTGTGTAGGGCTTTATAAGTCAAAACTAGCAGCTTGAATCAGGCCCAGAAGACAATAGGCAGTCAGCACAATGCCTGGAGCAGAGGTGTGCCGCACCGCGGCCCTGCCCCCACCCTCTTCAAGGCAACCCAGAAGACAAGGAGGCTCCACAAAGGGGCCAGCTCAGCTCTTGAGGCCGCTTGCCGCATGCCTGGTGGGTGGCGCCCCGCTGAGACGCAGTGCACGTCTGGCGGGGCTATGCAGAATGTAGAGGGCGGGGCTGGAACCCCATTCTGAGGGCTGCCACCTGGATTGAAGGGGCTTTAAGGACCGGCGGGTGGCCCCTGCAGCATGGGTGTTGCATTACCTTGTTCTCTTGTCTCCAGTTCTTGATCCTTGTCTTGTGCCCCAACATTGTGTGTTTCCCTTCTCCTGACCTCCCTTTTCTGTGTAGCCTCGTCCGTGAGTCCGTGTGAGTGTGCGTGTGCCTCCCTGAAATCTTCCACTCCCTTATTCCCGCTCCTTTCCCCCTCCCTGCCTTCTCCCCTGCCTTTACCTCACCCCCTTGACCATTTATCCAGTCCTCTGCTTTGACACCCCTGGGATTCCTGGACACCTCCTCCCTTCACTGGCTGCATCACTGGACCCTGGACCCTTATGAAACCGGGAGTAGTGCTTGTGTTAGTTGTATGTGTCTCCCTTGGAACCCCATGCATAGCCTTCCTCTCCTTCCCTGTGATGAGTCGGGTTGCCTTTGGTCATTGAAAGAAAACCCTGAGGGAATTACCTTCCTCGTGGTATCGCCCAAGAGGAGAGGGTCTTGCCAAGGGTTACGTTCCCCCCCTTTCCCCTTCATGTCCTTTCCTCCTACCCCCCGTGACAAGGTGTTATATGCTGCCTGAGGCCCGTCCTCGTAAGAAGGCGGACCGCTGCATTTTGCACTAGCTGCAGTCTCCAGATCATCACCAAGGGCAGCCCCACGTAGAATGCATTTCAATAGTCCAGTCTTGAGGTGACAAATGCATGGATGACAGTGGCAAGATCAGAGTCTGAGACATATGGGCAGAGCCTCTTCACCAGTTACAACTGACGGAAGGCACTAGTGGCCACAGTTGACACCTGCAAATCCAGGTGCAGCTGCGTGTCAAGAAGCACCTGCAGACTCTGCACAGATGAAACCAATCCAACCCACTAACATCAGCTCCATCTTGTCGGGATTGAGTTTCAGTCGACTAGACCTCATCCAATCACCCACAGCAGCCAGACATCGGGACAGCAACAAGACATCAGGGTCTGGGTAGGCTGAAAATGATCAATGATAAATACAGCTGGGTATTGTCCGCATACTGATGACAGTAGACTCTCCAGCTGCGTACAACCTCCCCCAGCAGCTTCATATACACGCTGAATATGAGACAGGACAGAATGGAACCCTGCTAGACTCCACACAAGAGACCTCCTGGGGACAATGTACAGTCCCCAAGTATCACCCGCTGTGGCCTATCCGCCAGGTATGCGGAACCATCAAAAGACGGTACCATCCACCCCAGCCAGGTCCCGCAGGTGGGTTGCTAGCATCTCATGATTCACAATGTTGAAAGCTGCAGATAGATCCAGCAGGACCAACAGGGTCATATGACCCTGGTCCTGCTCTACGAGGAGGTCGTCAACTAAGGCCACAAGCGCAGTCTCTGCGCTGTAGCCCAGACGAAATCCAGACTGCATGGGGTCAAGGAAACCGGTGCGGTCTAGATGTGCCTGTAACTGGCGGACCACTACCCATTCAATAACCTTCCCTAAAAAGGGAAGGTTAGAGACAGGCCAGTAGTTTACTGGGGTACTAATGTCAAGTGATGGTTTTTTGAGGAGGGGCCGGACTACTGCCTCTTTCAAACAATCCAGCACCCTCCCCTCCTGAAGGGAGGCACTGATAATCCCCACCAACACCAGCCACAAAGTCTCCCTGGTGGCTTTCACCAACCAGGATGGGCAAGGGTCTAATTCACAAGTCATGGCCTGAACAGATCCAAGTGCATTCACTGCCTCAGTGGCCATCACCAATTGAAAATCATCCCGTGAACACAGATCAGACAGTGGGAGAGCCAAAGTCGTGCTCAATGCGAGCAATTTTATCTGCAAAGTACATTAAAAACATGACACAGCGGACCTTGGACAAATCCGGTTCCAGGCAGAGACAGACTCGACTCACCAGACCCCTCACCACCTGGAAGAGACTGAGAAGATGCTATAAGAGCAGCAAATAACCTTTTCTTTGCTGCTTGAACAGCTATGGCATAGGTCCTCAAAAATGCTCTATGTTGCAATCGAACATCTTGGGCATGAGTACGGCGCCACCATCACTCTAACCACCTCCCCTCGCCCTTCAACCGCCCCAGATCCTCCATAAACCACATGGACCTGAAGTGACGAAGCACCTGAAGCAGACACCTAGGAGCCACCCCGATCAATGGCCTCCACCAGCCAGGTGTTCCGAAAGTTCATGAGGTCATCGATGGAGCAGTCATATCGAGATCAACAGGCACATCCCCCAGAGCATTCAGGAAACCAGTGTCTGTGGGCAGGCCATTCTAATCAATCCCCTGCCCCCACGGTCAGGTAGGCATGCTGGAATGCAAGCCCAAAGGAGGTAATGGTCTGACCATGGCAAGGGTGAACAGGCAACACCCCCAATCATCGGACCCCTTGCCTCAAGGTTGGCACAGAACACCAAGTCCAGAGTATGCCCCATCTCATGCAATGGGACAACCACCACCGAAGACAGCCCCATGGTTGCCATGGCGGCCATGAATTCCTGCTCCACCCCATGCAATCTGGCTTCGGCATGGTTATTGAAGTCCCCGAAGACAACAAGCTTAGGAGACTGCAAGACCAAGTCTGAGACCAGAGCGACTAGAACAGTCAGGACTGTTGGTACACAAGCAGCACTCCTAATCTGTCCCTGGCCGGACCCTCAGGTCCATCACTGAGCAAATCAAACATAAGGTAGAGGCTCTCTATCCCAGACTAGTCTGTACCAAAAACCTCAGAGCGGTCAAGTCCTCCTTAAAAATAATGGCTGTTCCGGGGGTGAGAAGCCCTGTGTCTGTGTGAAAGCACCCATTTGGAGGTTGATACCCACATGAGGCATGGAGCATGTAAAAACACCCTAGCCAAAGCACGCATCACCATGCCACCATCTTTTCCACTCGGCTTGGGCATTTCTTTTGTCTGGGATCGAGGCTGTGTCCAAAGGTCATCGCTGAATGATGTCTGTCCGTGTTGCAGATGCGGGAGACAGCTCTTCCTCATTGGAGAAGCATCTCCCAAGGACTGGATGTCGTTAGCCAAAGCGTTTTCCCACTCTCCTTTATTTCACACCCATTAAGCCTCTCTGAAGAGAGCCGGCTGAGCTCCCCTGACTTTATCCCTCCCTTTTATTTCCTGCTGATGAATGCCTGAAGGAGTTGCACAGTTGTCTTTGAAGGCCTTGGCAGCTGAGCATGAGAAATCAATGATGGATTGGAACACATGAATCACAATGTGGTTGAGCAGGAGGCAGCGACTCTCAAACGGCCCTCCTTGTGTCTTCGCGCCTCAGAACTGAAAGCTTTAAAAGCCGCGCTTTCCTCTTTTTATCTGCTTCCAGTTTCTGCAGTGGCTTTGCCTATATGTTGGGGGATGGGGAGGAGAGGGAGGGAGTCTTTACATATAAACAGAGGATTCTGCTTCTCAGTCAGACAATAACGAGGCATTGTCATCTGCAGTTCAAATAGCTGAGCGGGGAAAGAAAAAAACCCACTTCAAGGCCCCGCGAAGAAACTGGGCAGCTTCAGAAGGAGCAACAGTTGGCAAACCAAGCCATGGTGTTTCAAACAGCGGCGTAATGAACTAGGAAAACACAGCTGGTTCTCTCTACGCGCTGCACTTGTTGGGAGTTTTTTTAATGTATATTAAAAATAGCTTATTATTCCAAATGATATTTAACTAATTTGAAGTTGCAACTATTGGCAGACAGAATTCTGCCCTAGTCTGTATTACCATCTGCTTAACATACACGGCACACATCTGGCTCCTCAGTGCCCCGCCCCTGAAAAAAACAAAAACGGATGACATCCTGACCCCTTGAAGGCAATTGGAATTGAGCTGCTGTTTGCAATGGATTTAGGATTGCATCAAAGCACCTTTGCAACTTCCTCTTTCCTGGTTCACCTTCCTCTGTTCCTCTCCTTCTACTTGTCACGTCTTTTTCCTTGTCACCCAAAGCAGTTGTTTTCAGGTTATTATTAATCACTTCTGTTGCACTTCCAGTGCACTTCACAACCACTAACTAGTTCCCCTTCACAACAACCCTGCGAGGCAGGCTTGGTAAAGAGCCAGTGTGGAGTAATGGCTAAGTGCGCAGTACTTGGAGGGGGGGGGGGAGACCCTCATTCTAGTCTCGCCTTAACCAGAAACTCACTGGGTGACCTTGGACCAGTCATATTATTCTCTCTCAGCCTAACCTACCTCACAGGGTTGTTGTGAGGATTAAAAGCCGTGTTCAATCGTTGTATGTAAAGCACTCTGAGTGCCATGGCAGGGGCACAGCATATAAAAATAAGCATTATTAGTCTCAGGGTGATTTCAGACGTTACGAGATCACGCTGAACCACACTGAACCACGCTCAACCCCCCCGGGGGGCCAAAGGGCCCTGAACGTCTGAACGGCGCGCGCCAGATGTTCACCACGCTCAATACCCACATGGGGTCAGGTTCAACCACGCTTCCCGGGCTAGCCGGGGGAAGGTCCCGGGAAGCGTGGTCAAACGAACCCCCAC